>VKKT01008170.1:16521-26820 GCA_008038995.1 Haliotis laevigata | reverse complement strand
GATTAATGGAGGTCATTATTAACGACTGTATATATCAGAGCATGAGCAGTGAGGAGTCAAGTTACAGTAACAGTGGTAACGAAAAGTCCTGTGTTTTAACGAGGAATGCATATAATGGTGTTACTCTCTCTATTTGTTAAATAGACGTACATTAAATAGCCTACGTTCAGTTTCAGTGTCTTATTGCCATCCGTTCAAGGTTTGTATAAAAATCTCCGTCAACTCGTGATTGAATATTCAGAAAGATGACAGAAGCGCTTTATTCCTTACATTTCAGTGTACTCGATTCCGATTCGGGTACGTACATGCGGGTACTCGATTCCATTTTTTCTTACCCATCCCAGCCCTATAACAAAGTAACTATTATTTAATATAATATAGTATATTACTTTAGTTAATATATTTCTTCCTCTCATCGTGCACTTGGGAGCCACTGAAGACCTTGTTTGTTTGCAAAAAGTAAATAATAAAATTGGTTTTGATTTATTTGAAAATAGACTTAAAGCAATGAAAAATTCAGCTTGACAGCTTTGATGCATAAGAACATGCTGAACTAATCTGGCATGTAGTACCAGTAATTGGTGGTGGCTCTTTCATATCTGACTTCCCTCCTTGGGATGAAAGTTTCCCATTAAGCTTTCATCTTCACATGATGCACAATAATCAAGGCTATGATCATTAATCATTTCATGTAGATGATTTTCTCAAAATCAGCAGGGTCAGTAGTTCAAGAAATACCAGTGCACATTGTAGAAATATAACATTTTCAAACATGATCGCTGGCAAGAATTGTCAGGTGAAAATGGAGAAACGTTATTTTCATATATCATGTATATTATCACCATTATTATGATTATTCATCATGCCCACATCAAAGTACACGTAATTTCATTCTTTCATCCGTGAAATTAGTTACGGCCATCATGAATATAAATACATTAACAATACTCCACATATGTATAATCTTAAATCAGGCAACTTAAGTTGCATACTCCCCAGGGTGCTGAGAATCAAACTGATGGCGTAATAATCATGTATAATAATGTATAGCCATGAACATTAATATACTGAAATGAAGCTTGAAAAAAACCCACCAAATACCAAATCATGAATTAATCTTGCATTAATTTTGACCACTAAGAAATAGTTGTGTTTTGATTCATTGGAATAATCGAAGATTGGTCGCAGTTACTAAACGACCAAGCAATCGATCATGTTTTCTCACAATCGAACATAAACAGTTTTGGAACACCTGTTTGTTTGGTCTGTGTCGTGAAATTTACATTTCATAAGCACTACAAGCTCGTTCCAAGTCATGAATGAATTTATCATAAAGTCTCCAGGAAGTCATATTCTTAACATATTAGTCGTCATTTTAGCTGCATCATTTTAAGTTGGATGTGAAATTTGCAAATGCATCTTTTTTCTTTATTTTTATGTGCATTAACAACCATAACAGGAAAATTTGTTAAACGGCACTGACAAATAATTTTCAATGATTAAACAGTTTTAATGAACAAATCAATCATCACTTATGAGTTGGTAGGTTTGTTGTTGTTTAAAGGCACTATATCACACCACACATCTCTAAAAATAGATAATGCATTTCTCTCAATAATACTAACTATCAGCCCTTAGGGAAGCTACCATATTATATAATTTATTTAAATTTTTGTTTGTACATGTATTAAGATTACAATATCAAACTAAAAAGTTAGAATGAATTAATGCAAAGTTGCATTAAATCGACTCTCACACCCTCTACACGCCAAACATTTCGCAAGTAAACCCTATAGAGTTATGTCCCTTGGAGCACTCTTTACGAATATCCTTGGCACAACTTGAGATTGAAACCAGTTTGGCAAACAACACCATCTCCTGCGACAGTTTTTAATGTACAGAGGAATTGTTTACATTCCATAAATGGCAAGTGTTCCCTGTTTGCCTCGAAGTTTCAATTATCGATTTCAGGCAAGTCGTAAGGGATAAGTCTCTTATTGCATGTAAAAAATGTGTGACATTGTGCCTTTAACGCTGCACTCAGCAGTATTCCAGGTATATGGCTGTGGTCTGTAAATAATCAAGTCTGACCAGACAATCTAGTGATCAACTGCATGAGCATCGATCTACGCAATTGGGATACGATGACATGTGTCAATCAAGTCACCCGATCCTTTTAGTCGCTTCTTCCGACAAACATGGTTTACTGACAATCAATTCTAACCCGGATCTTCACGGGTCTGTGGCACAAGAGTGATGAACCTATCTGCACAGTGACCATGGTGACCACTGCAACACAGCACTAACCAAGCACAAACAACAAAGTATCATGACTAACCCATGCAACTGGGATTACTTTTCAAAGACCATTAAGAATATCATGAATATACCTGAACAATACAATATTTTACAGTAGATTTAAAGACAAGAACCCACAGCTAACACCTACATTACCAAACAGAAACTTCAAATCTGTGTGAAATATAACTGTGTATTTTGTATTTACATAACTATGATTATCAAATAAGAAAGACAAAATCCGGAATACAAGCAATAAGCCCTGCCCACTTTAGACACAGTAATCACAAGAATGCGGTACTTCCTGTAGATAATTAGGCCACTGCAACACGACAGTCACTCGGGCAGTTTCCTGAACATTTCTTATCTAAAACATTTCAGCCACTTCCAGCAGTGTGTGTGAAAACTAACTACAGGAACACATTTCAAAATGTTTCAGCATATTCTACATGTCCTTCCCATGTCAGTTTGAACCGTTTGAAATGCAGGCTGTAGAATGCCATTTTGACAATTGCGCCTAAAGTACAAACAGCCTGTCAGATTTTAGTCAGAGTGAATGAGTGTATTTAGTTTTATGCCACACTCGGCATTATTCCATCTATATGGCAGCGGTCTATGAATAATCGAGTCTGGACCTGACAATCCAGTGATCAACAGCATGAGCACCGATCTTTTGTCAACCAAGTCAGCGAGCCTGACCACCAGATCCAGTTAGTCGTCTTTCACAACAAGCATGGGTTGCTGAAGATCAGTTCTAATCTGGCACTTCACGGGACAATATTAGTCAGAATCATGATGACAAATATTGTGATAACATAGTAGTAACCATGATAATTGTGAATACAAATTATCTTAAAAGAACAGCACAATGTGCCTCAGTAAAAGTCTATATTTTCATAAGATCTGGCCTTACTTTGCTCCAACAAATCTGTGTCAGCTCAAGATAAAATATACTTTTAGAGAACATCAAACAAACTTGATCTGAAATTGTACAAAGAGATCCGTCTGTCCTACCTGGCAGGCACATGGAGAGATTTTCTATGGCAGCTGTGATATTCTTTTGAATCTTGCGGCTCTTGACCAGCTCATCACCTTTAGCCAGGAGGGGGTCACATGACTTTTGAAGCTCACTATCCACACCACTGATCTCATCCTGGCATTCAAATAATCATATTTCATTAAAACAAATATCATTGCAGCTTCAACTTCAACAACAACTTCAACAACACCAACTACTACTACTATGTTGGTATTGCTGGGCCTCACATTTTGTCCAGTGTCCATTCTGATTACTTTAACATTTTACTTTAATATTACTATGATCACATATTATAATGATGTTGATATTGAAACAACAACAACTACTACTACTACTACTACGTTGGTATTTTTGGCCTCACATTTTGTCCAGTACTACTACTACTACTACTACTATGTTGGTATTTTTGGCCTCACATTTTGTCCAGTGTCCATTTTAATGACTTTAACATTTTACTTTAATATTACTATGATCACATATTATAATGATGTTGATATTGAAACAACAACAACTACTACTATTACTACTACGATGGTATTTTTGGTCTCACATTTTGTCCAGTGTCCATTTTATTGACTTTAACATTTTACTTTGATTATTACTATGATCCTATATCATAATGATGTCGATATTTATCAATGTCAGTTGTCACATTAGCCATTGGCTGGTTGTTTTGGACAAAGTGAGTGAGTTCAGATTTAAGATGCTTTCAGCAGTATTCCAGCAATATCAAGGCAGGGGACACAGGAAATGGGCTTCACACATTGTACCCATATTAGGAATCGAACCCGGGTCTTCTGTGATGAGCAAACACCTTAACCACTAGGCTAACAAATAAAGAATCCTGTCAATATTACCTTCAGCTTGGCAGCATCACCACTGACTTGCTGTAGTTCTCTGATCGAGTCAATAAACCCCTGATAGTGGTAGTTGCACATTCGCTCAATCTCACGGTCATGACTCTTGATTCGAGTATCCAAAGTCTCCTGGAACTTGCCCAATTCGTCGCCATCATAAACAGCTCTGCAAGAAAGGGATATATGCAAGCATGGCAAGAGCAGGTCAGTACTCGTCCATAGCATGGTGACACAAGTTACCCTACTCAGTGTTCACGAATAGTGTCTGACCCTCTGACAAATCCGGCAGATTTGCCAATGGTCTGATAGAAGTCTACAACCCGCCGGCCCCAGTGTCCGACTCTATATTTCACAATGACTTTGACTGAAGTTGGTATATGTGACATGTGACATTTGTTTGCTGTTTATAAATCTTATGTTTGTTAATAGTTTCAATGCCAGTTATAAGTAATGTTAAATCTGAAATGTGTGTTTAATTTTATTCTATGGGTCCTCTGAATTTTCAATKKGTACAGACAGACATCTAAAACTTACAGGACCCAATGTCCTGTTACTTTGAAACACCATTCGTGAACACTGCCTACTGCATGGCTTGTAATTTGTCCCATTTTTATATCGCTCTGATAAATAACAAACAACTTGAAGCATAAAACACTTTTTCCCTCAACAATTTAGGAATATCCGATTCCTATGATCACGAATTATGAATTAAATTCATGAAAGGATATGATTTGATATGATTTCACTTTGATATGAAGTGAATCATTAAAGCCCTAAATAGCAATACCATACAAAATAATTGAAATTCTACTTGCCGTTAGCTAACCGTCAACATTAACAAACCTGGTCCAGGCTACTGCTAATTTTCTTCCTTGGATCTATTGAAAATGACACTAAGAGCGATATTAGAGCTGGTTGTCTTTGGAATATGGCACCTGCATGTAGATTTACATATGGGGAAACAGGGATTCTTATGATAAAGATATTGTGGAGAATGGGTGGGGTGAGAAATTGACACTATGTAGACTAGGGGAATAACAATCAACTGGTGTAAACAACACCCCCTTTTTATTTCCTCTTTGAACGGATGTGCAGGCAGAAGTTGGTATCCATCCTGTTATTTTTCCAATATACTGGTTAGGAACTTAATATTGCACAAACTAGATTCGAACGCTGGTTGTGCACAGGCTTATTACTATGAAATGACTTAACTCTGTTTAGCAATCTCTATGACAGATTTCGACAACTGTTTTCATCTTTCCATCTATAGCACAAGTCTCACATTTTAACTCGGGGTCAAGTCCGAAGATATGGTCAGTTTAAATTATACATCCACGAGCTTTGAACATAATGAGAACGCACTGTCAAGGTGTAACATGATAAATATTTCTGATGTCAGTGATAGATGAAGCGAGGTGCCCGGCGAAGTTGGCAGGTGTTTACCTCAGAGTTGTGGCCAGGGGTCCGTCTGAGGTCTCAATTTCTGTAATCAAGTGATCATGCTGAGCGCTAACAGCCTCTTGCCTCAACGTATTGGCATCCTGAACGGTATCGTGGAGCTTTTTCCAAGCTGCAATCTTCGCAGTTTTGCGGGGTGTACTAGCTTCCGCCATCATCCCATTGCGATTGCGCATGCGCACTCCAATACTTATTGCAGACGATAAGTTATTCGTCGTTGTTCAGACGTCGTTTCGTATTCTGCAGGTGCACTTTTTCAGTTATTATTGTACGATATCGTAAGTACATCAACACAGGTAATATTTGTCTGAATTACATATCGCCTCGAGTGAGACATGTTCATATATCTAGAGATGCATAGAAACAATTATTTCATCATGAAATGACGTTAATTTAGACACTCATTACTTCATAAAATTATTAAATGTCCACAGAGACAGTTCGAGTGAGCGAACATTGCTGGACGCTGCATCAACATTTTGTAGCTATTCGGCGAGTGAGGGTTTGAATTGAAGTCAAGTGTATAGAGTGAACACTGGTGCTGCTGAAATCTGCATATCCGATAGATTTCATTTATGTCAAGTGATTACTGAACACTAAACGTGTTAAAGGAGAACGTCAAAGCAAATATTTAATTAGATTTGAACATATATTAATTTAGAAACATTTAATCTAATACGTTATTCACAGTACTACAAATACCTAACCATGTTTCTTCACTTTCAAGCTTATTGCGCTTATGTGACGTATGTGAGTGGGTGAGTATGGTTTTACGCCGCTTTTAGTAATTCTCCAGCAATATTACGACGGGGGATTCCAGAAATGGGATTCACACATTGTCCCATTTGGGAAATGGAACCCGGGTCTTCGGCGTGACGAAGGAACGCGTATGTGAGCCACGGCACATATGTGTACGTACGCGTACGCGCGTGTGTTTTTGCTGCCGGTACTAGTCCGGACACGTGTCAGGACATGCCATGCCGTTATTTGATACCCAAGTCTGACACTGTATACGGTCTAGGACTAACAACCTTTCTTTTATTCCCTTCATGTCAGAACGCCAGGCGGGGTAACAACAGGTAGCGACTTTTAACGTCTTCTGGTGTGGTGTGACATGGCGGGCGAATCTACCACTGACTTTAAAAATCCGCTCTCGACATTTTGACAGTATAAAGTGCAAGTGGCTTGATCCTGTATGCATACGTATGTATTTAACGTTGTATAGTAGGTCCTCACTCTTAGCTTGCATCATAAGTATCACCGTGGATGCTGCAACAGCTACTCCAATGGAATGGATCAAGGCTCTTACTGTTGACTTGTATCCATGGTAACAGGCTCGATTACATTAAAATGTCATTGATTCACTGCTGTATTACTGAAGTAAAGGACAAGGTAAGGTCAGGCGTCCACTTGAAAAGTGAGCGAGTTGGGTTTTACGCCGCTTTTAGCAATATTCCAGCAATATCACGGCGGGGGAACACCGGAAATTGGCTTCACACATATAGTACCCTTGTGGGGAATCGAACCAGGGGCTTTGGCGTGACGAGCGAACGCTTTAACAACTAGGCTACCACACCGCCCCCAGTTGAAAAGTAGATTATATGGTTGCGGTGTACTTTCGGATCATAATTACTAGTCGTGTTCCAATAGCTGAGACATGGCGTGTTTTTACTCTTGCAAGTTTCAGTCTTCTGACTTTGGCTAAAATGCGTTAAATGGCCGATTTTTCGAACTTCTGGATATCCAGGTATGAGCAAGTCCCGAGATGAATCTTAAATCCTATACTTACTGGTTATATCTAAATGACCCGAGGAAAGCAGCTTGGGTCAGAGACTTGTTCATGATAAAATACCAGAAAAATGCTTCTTGAAAATCTCTAAATTCAGATTTCTTGACCCATTTTAGTATGATATGAGAATATTGTATTGTTATAAGTCCAATACACGCAATAGTTGAAATGCACGAAGCTTTGTTCTGATGCGTACGAACACATCTGACAAAAGTACTCGTTTTCAAAGTGACAAAATTATGTCGGTGGCAATCACGTAGGAAAAGAAATGACCCTAATTAAACCCACTCACTCACTGACGCTCTCACAAACTAACTCACTCGTGTTTGTATTAGACGGGATGTCGGATGGAACCTAGACTTGCACAAGGCTCTAAGGTAAAAATGAATAGTTTAAATGATAATGTCCAAAGAATGATAAATAACAAACTGGGGTCTGTACTGTCCGCTTATCTAGATTTGCCTCTTCGAAGCATAGAATTACTGTACATCCACGGGATCAGCATTCAGTACAGCCTTGGAGCAAGGCTAGATGAAACCCATTGTGATAAAATGCCTTGGCTCTCATTCTCCGTGAGGATTTCAAGGCACGATAAGTAAAGTCGTACTTGTCAGAAAAGCTAATTAATGAGGATCGGGTGGTTAAAATGTCATCGTGACCCTGGGATGTGATCGCTGTTTCTCTAAGTGATAGGGCGGTGGGTAGCCTAGTGGTTAAAGTGTCTGCTCGTCACGCTGAAGACCCGGGTTCGATTCCCCAATGTGTGAAGCCCATTTCTGGTGTTCCCCTCTGTGATATTGCTGCATGGAATATCGTTAAATGCGGCGTAAAACCATACTCACTCACTCTACGTGATAGCGCGAACAAGTTACGATGACATGATCCATAACCTGACAAGCTTTACAAAACTCAAGCTGATGCTCGTCAATATTACTGTAACGAAATAAACCCATCATAGTGAGAGAGTTCAGTGCAGCGTCGTGACGAACTGACGAACAGCATGTCGGCTACAACAATCAAAATGGAAGTCAAGTGCACCATATTTTCCAAATGGTTATCTGTAAAAGCCGGTGGATATTGCAATATATAGCTGTGGAGATTATTTTTTTCTGGGAGCCCACGCAGTATTATCATAGCGAACTTTGAGTTCGAGAACAGCACATCCTGAGAGATTGGAAGTCACATTTTTCTACGAGTTTGGACGGTTAATGCCGTGCCACCCTCCATGATTTATGAATATCTATACCCAGAAAACAGTCATGGTTTATTTCAGTCACGAAATGGTCACTATTGCACCGAAATGTTCAAATGAAAATACAACTCACCTGTTAACATAGAGAGGCGTTAAACATGTAAGAACTATATCGACGCTATCCATGTATACACAGCCAGCGAATAATGCTCTCTCTGAGGATGAAGTATAAGCTGACAATGACACGAATCTATTAAATAACACCAATCCCGGTACAAAGATCACGAATCCCTCCAGTAGGGGGCTTCAACAAGGAAGTGAACTCTTCTCCCAAGCCGCACTCTATAGTGTTTAGTGTTTTAAGTGTCTTAACACCGGAAAATGTTTCACGTCGGATATTGTAATTTATAAAGGACATTTGACATGATGTTTTAATGAAATAACTCCGTAGACATAATTTCATTACAGAAACAAAAACATTAACATGTGTTTAACGGTATTCAATTTATTCAACGTCTTTTACTATGAGTTCTCGTTCAGCAATTAGTCTGAGATGCAATGCGCTGTATATTAACATGGATATCCCACCAGACATTAAACTGATAACGAACCGACCAGGCCTTGTTTGTCCAATGAATGTTAAATAGGGTAGCATGCTGCAGGCTGGTATGTCGTGGCCAGGGGCGATCGAACCTCTGAGCAGATGCTGTATCCACTACACCACGGAAGCTACCGACCTAACAATGACGATTCTTAACATAGGCGTTTGTGGGTATGAACAGACATTTTATTTCAATATTGTAGGCCATTGGCCAATAATACAAACAAAATGCGAATATAAGAAAGTACATACATGCTGAATATAGGGTGAGATTGAAAGTATGATATGATGGTAAGTGGATAATGTATAGAGGATATTTTGTTAATGTTGTCAAATAACATGTATATTTCATTGCGTGGTGCAGCCACGAGTGAACATATCAACTGTGTCAGCCCACGAGATGAAATATACATGTTATCTGACAATATTAACAAAATATTCTATTTATCATATACGCATGCCAATAATGGTTGATATGACGTCACACTAGAAACGACGTCATAGTTGAAGACTTCATTCGACCATTGTGGTTTTCGAAGCTGAGGGAAATGGGAGCTCAAAATGATGGCTCTTAAAATAGACAAGTTTTATCAAATAACTATGACACACATACGCGTGGTATAATCTCTGCATAAAGAACAACCGTAAATGGAAGAATAGAAGGAACACCCCAACCCCCTTCCAAAAATCCCACAACAACAAAACATTAGAAAACCCAACAAAACGAATAAAATAAATAAACTCCAACAAAGTAAATGTGAATGAATCCAAACCAAAAGAAACAACAATGAACAAATAAATAAAAATTCATATAAAGAGCTTGGTGGGAGGTAAATTAGAACCCTCTCATTTATCTGGGTATTAAATCTAGCAGCTATGTACTTCTTCCTTTTATCTGTAACCGTCATAGACAAGTCTTATTGATAACAACTTTTAATTTTTAGTCATGTCTATATAATGCTTCCGTCCCATGAAGATCCGGGGTAGATTAGGTCTTCAGCAACCCGTGCTTGCCACAAAAGGCGACTATGCTTGTCGTAAAAGGCGACTAACGGGATCGGGTGG
>VKKT01008166.1:7830-21004 GCA_008038995.1 Haliotis laevigata | reverse complement strand
GTGAGGTAAAATCAAAGAGGAAGCATCAGCAACAGGCACATATGACGTCATGTCACGTGATACCCCTCTGCTCATTAATTGTCGGGTGTTTCCGTAAAGGGCGGAAAAACGAGTACGTTTTTGTTTTTATATTGCTATTTTACAAACGTTTTGTTCAATTTTAATCACAGAAAGTGACTTTTAGAATATCCTTTACAATATATCAAAAGTTATATTTTCGTGCGTATTCTCCTTTAAGGAAATGAGTGAGTGAGTGAGTTTAGTTTTACGCCGCACTCAGCAATATCCCAGCTTTATGGCGGCGGTCTGTAAAAATAATCGAGTCTGGACCAGACAATCCAGTGATCAACAGCATGAGCATCAATCTGCGCAATTGGGAACCGATGACGTGTGTCAACCAAGTCAACGAGCATGACCACCCGATCCCGTTAGTCGCCTCTTACCACAAGCATAGTCGCCTTCTATGGCAAGCACATGGGTTGCTGAAGACCTATTCTACCCCGGATCTTCACGGGTCTTTAGAAAACGATCATGCCGCTTTTGTTTCAAAGCACTGATGACAATGCATTAATTGTACCTACACAGTGTATTCATGAGTATAGTTGATTATTCCCAAAAATACATATACAAAAAGCTGTTAAGATATCACCAAAACTGATTACAATGTATTTGCATTAAATCCTCATATAGTGGATATTATTCAGACCTACATGTACCCCTTTTTAAGGCCCCTTTATTTTGCGATGGAATCTAATGTGGGTTTCGTGTATTTTAACGGTTTTACGGTAATCACTTGTGACATACAGCATATACTGTTTGCTTCATCACGCTGTTTGGTGATCAATGTCTCACGTTAAATGTCGTCGTTCAGGAGTTAATCGAGTCTGGACCAGACATGCTTATATTGTTTGTTTGTTTATTGTTTAACGGTGACGGTTGGGTAGCCTAGTAGTTAAAGCGTTCGCTCGTAACGCCAAAGATCCGAGTTCTATTCCCCACGTGTTTACAATTTGTGAAGTCCATTTCTTGTGCTGGAATATTGCCAAAAGCGGCGTAAAACCAAACTCACTCACCCACTGTTGTAAAAGGCCACACTCAGTAATATCCAATCTATATGCCTGTGGTCGGTAAATAATCGAGTAAAGACCAGGCAATCCAATGACGGACATCAAGAGCATCGATCTGCACTACTGAGTGAGGTACTATTTTATGTCAGATCGGCAGTATTTCAGCCATATCGTGACTATTTGCACTACTGAGATACGATGACGTATATATGTCAACCAACTCAGCGAGCCTGACCACCCGATCCAGTTAGTCGCCTCAGTTCTAACCAGCATCTTTCGTGGGTAGACATGCTTATGACAATTACAGCGGATTTTAGAACATGACTATGGAAGGTGTTTCGTCGGTTTAATTTTTACACAAATTATCCATGTTTGGAATCGAACGTGAATGCTTTTGTCACTTGGCTACCCCATAGCACCTGACAGAACGACCTGAAACAGTAGAGATGAAGCTGAGTCACCAGCTGCAATAAGGAAGTTATGTACCTTCATCTAAGTTCTTGTATTTCAATCTTTAGACAATGAAGGTCAGGTCGTCTAAGGTGCAATTATCAGAGCTGACTTGCCTGACGGTTAGCCCCTGAGATTAGCGTCACTTTCCTCCCGAATCTGAACTGATGCACCATGGTTTGTCAATATACATATACACAGTATTAGCTACCCACAAGTTTGGTCTGCGACAAGGGCCCACTTTTCTGTACATCTGATCCTAATTAGGCTATTTGGCTGCATTTGAATACATGAAAACATTGATCAAGTTGCAAGACGGACGCAGTTATTCCACATATGGTATATCTCAGAGTATGAAAGAGTGAGCTCTTCTCTGGCAGTAACTGCGCTTGTGGTAATTTTAATCGTTTTGTTCGTTCGCCTGTTTGTATTTGTGACCACGGACTTGTAGAGAGGTGTATCAATAAAAAGTTTATATCATCCTCTTTTCATATGCGTTTTTCGTTACTTCATGCATGTAAATATAATCTGTACCATTAATGTGTATTTTCATTGTGTGTTATTGCCCGAGGGACTATCAGAATGTTTTCAGCCTAAGCTGGAGTACAGAGAAGTCATAAAGGTTTTTGATCCTGGAGGTTGAAGCACACCGAAGACCGATTGACAGCAGCACGAGTACTGAGTCCCATGGGGTACGTGACTGGAAACCAGTGACATGTGCATGTCAATATTATGTTTATGTGTTTGATAAAACCCATTCTTCAATATCATTCAGTTATTGCACATATCGTAAAGTATTTTAGGCTCAAAACGTTTTGATAGCCCCTCGTAACGTCTAACACAGGCACACACGTCCGCGTAAAGGAAATCATAGCAAGTGAATATTGTTTTATGCACATCCCAGATATCATAACTGTATATTACATAAAACGAAACTGAAACAGAAATCATGAACATCTACGCGAACAGGGAACAATGACGTAAAGAGCAAAGAGAATAATACTGGAACACCCATGTTTGATAATTGGTACGAACAATTTACTGGTTTTCAGTAACCCGCCCATATAATATTCATTGCAATCTTATGTGAGCTGTTTCGACAGGTTGTGACCTGGTGTCAATACTGATTATCAGTGATCCATTCATATCATTCTCATAGCGTTTTGGGCTTTTATACCCTCTGGGATCTGTTTTGGTAAATACTCAAAATTGGGTACCTAATTAATGCACAAAACTTCACTGTTCAGAAATTTTGGGAAGACATCCCAGAACAGAAATTATGGCTTCGATGTTTGTGATATCACTATCACTGATATTTGAATAGTTACAAAACATGAAACCATGTACATTTAATACTGTATACTGAGACTAACGGTAGTGCCAGATACTATCAAATATACTGTAGTATTCCTTGCATTACATTGAAATAAAAGCGACAAACACATTTCTAAAATCATTAGAAATCGCCACCTAAAGAAGAGCCCATCATACGATTTCGACTGTACGATCATAAACATGAGCTACCGCAACCTTTCCGCGAACAATTTAGGATTGGTATGGAAAGACATAATCGAAATAACCTTATTAGGTGATTCCATCATACCTATATGTAGGCATTTTAACGGTAAGTTGACGTAACATGTCATGTTTTGTATACATTTACATCGTATGACCTTTTCGCCTTCTCGCGAACACCTTCTATCGTCACTATTTTATAGTAATTAATTGACACTTGTCCATGATATAGTTGGGGTAGTAAAATGGACTTTTCCCGTCTTCTGGATATAGGAAGGGTTTTGTCACTTTTATTTAAAAATAACAATAATAATAATAATAAATGTGCATTTTCAATGCGCGTAATCCAGACAGATATGCCTTCTCAAATAATGAAAAAAATAGGTTTTCGCTATAGACTTTTTTTACAAATATTTATTTTCTTTCCATATGCTTACTTAGCGTATGTACGCTTTTATTAATTGACCTTAGTTTCAACTTTTACTCTATTCTTTTATCAAGGAACTGTACGTCAAGGCAATATTCAGACCGACATATCCATCATTGTCTCATGTTTGTGCGTTAGCTGTCCTTCAACCGTCCCGAAACAACAACAACGTGTCTGAGCGACAAAAAAGGACGATATGATCCGGCCCGTGGGTAATGTAATTGTTTCAGTCTGAACGTGTTGACAAAGTAAGCGGAATAAACCAGCCTTATCGTGTGTCCTGCATGCCCCCTGTGCACATGAGTGTCAAGGGTATGCATGACCAGTGCCTTGATCAATGAATACTGTCATACCTTAAGAACACGATGGGTGGAATAAGGCAAAGAAACATTCATTACTGCCAGAGCTGACTTGGCTAAACAAGTAACAAACTGCCCAAACTGACAAATTATGGATTACATGCAATTCATATTCTTGAGCAATGTTTGTGTTGTTCACAATTCATATCAGATCGAATAATTTGATGAAATACATTACCAACACCTCTAAAATAACCAATTATGGCAAAAGTCATACTCTTGAAGGCTGTTTTTGAGAGCTGTTCATATTGTAGATTTCAGAAAAGATCGAATCGTTGATTAAAAAGTTACAAAACACCAAACATAACAAATTTATGTGAAATTCATATTCTTGAGCCGTCTTTTGTTCATATTGCAGATAATATATAAGATCGAATGAGTACAAAAGTAACGAAACACCAAAAATAACTAATTATGGTCTATATGCAATTCATATTCATGAGCAGTATATTGTTCATGTTGCAAATTTCATATCAGCATAGTATTTTGACACCAGGTGTCGTCCTTGTAACGTTGCATAATACGAATAATTACATGATTCATCGCTTCAAGAATAATCTTGTCAAATGATTTGGTCGATTTGAATGCAGATTATAGTCTTGTCGCCTTGCTGCTCACTTTTTCAACGCCCTTTCACAATTACCAACCTGGCGGCATAATCTCGTTTACCATTGGTGTAAGGGTAATGAATTTTTACGTAGCGACTTAAAACTGTTGCAACGATGCTGACATTCCAGACATTTTGTATTAAAATTACCGTCATTTCACGACAGGCCTGTCATTCTTTGACATGTCAGTGACTCTGTATAAATATCCATCAACATGGATTCACTCTGTGCCTTGGGCTATCAATAGCATGCTCATTTCAGGCTGACCTGTTCTCCATCAATCACGGACCAATTTGAATACGAATGGTTCATTTTCAGTGGGAGATTGATCACGTTCTTCGAGAAATCTATAGTTGACGGCTTGGGTAAGGAAATCAATGGGTTTATGTGTGTTTTTGTAGTTCAATTGTGGTGAGGTAGACTAGCCGTTAAAGCTTTCGCTCATCACATCGAAAGTCCGAGTCGATTCCCCACCTTGGTGCAATCTTTGAAACATATTTCTGGTATGTGATATTGCTGGAATATACCTTAAAGCAGCGAAAAACCATACAATCCACAATCTTCTTGATTAAAAAGAAGGCAGCTTAAAGATCAATCCCGAATTTAGCTATTATAAAATCATTTATATAAGAAAGAATCAATTTATGATTGCACATTGTCATATGCAAATATTGTATGAGAAGTTGTACTTATTCGTTTCAAAATGATAGTCTCCGAAAAAATTGTGACGTAGTGTGACATTTAATAAAGAGGACACTTTTCCTTTATACATGAAATTACCTACCTTTCCCCATTGAAACTATTTGTACAAGCAACGTGTCCTTCTATCATCTGTCTCTATTTTCCTGCATTACTATATCTTATATGTGTGTGAAGCCCATCTCAGGTGCCCCCGCCACCCCACCCCCCCACCCCCCGGCCGTGGTATTGCTGCGGTATTCCTAAAGCGGCGTAAAAGTAAACTCACACGTCCACTCTTATATCACATGGGCGTTAGGCGTTAAAGATATAACTAGCGATAATGTTACTTTAATTCTACGCTTCATAAAATAGTTGCATGACAAAGTCCTGAAGACGCATTTTGTCTATGAATGGTGCCGATCATTACACGGATGACTACATTTGACTGTGTAATATGTTTAAAATGACCGATCAAAACATTCATTTGCAATTGTCGAGACATGCTCATTCGTTATATAATTAATCTGAAAAACAGCTCGTCTGCCCTTTTGTTGTTGAAGGTATATATGTTTGCTTTGTGTCGAGCTTCGTCTGGGATCTGAAGGCTCCATGAACAGACTACTACATTATCAGTAAAGCATTCAATCTCGGAGTCTCTAAGATATTGATTCAAAAGTCTGAGAGAACATTTAGGCAATTCTTCCAGGCTCAGGAGACCCTAATGACGTCGACAAGACAGCATCAGTCACAGATGTCGTCTTCTGTAACTACGAAGGACAACAAACGTGATCGTCGTCATGAACGTGTTCAAACTTGACACTATGAAACTAATGCAATTATCATCGTGGGAATGTAGCGTAGGTAGGTGATACCAAACATATTTTATTTGGCAATAAATGACGCTATATGAAGTTCTTGTTTGGGCTGGGTGTGTGGTTCAGCGGCATTTAGGGCTGTATTTTCTGCTCGCTCCCCTGTATGGCTCCTAAGACATGGTATGAAGTAGACGAGTAATCTTGTATAAGTGTCATTAAAAGTGCTCATCCCGCCATGGAAATTAATATTCTGAGCTCGGCAACAGACGTTGTAGTCACAAGATCTTTAGGACGACTGATCATCTCTTAACAAGAAAAACTAATTTCAGCATACTATGCAATTTCCACTGCAGCTGTTCAAGTCATCAATTGCAATCTGGTCCAACAAGACATTACACGTGAATATGCTATAATCATTAGTCAATCCGTAATAGGTCTCACATACACATGTAAAACGTTTTATCCAGAGAATTAGGAAATTAAATCTAACTCGGTAACCAACCACGGGATGATTTTGTGTATAGTTAAGACATGCTATTAGCTGCATAGTAAATACAACAAGAACACCGAGAACAGCGGAGTCTAGCCGGCTTATACTAGGCTGTCATTTCCTGATAGGATGTCGATTTCAATGCGATTATAACCTGATTTATTTACTCCACGATAGTTTGCTGCCCTGAGCGTTGATTTTTGTTTTACATTGTCACAACCAAGTTTATTAAAACCCGTAGTCCAGGCGAGAGCGAGCGAACAAGTGTGTAGAGCATGCATTCGGCTTGCGCGCGGGAAATGCATGCAGCACGTGCGCGCGTCCTACATAGGCTGGTTAGGCGGTTGTCTGGGTGTACAGCCAGTTTAGAGAGCGTCCACGTCGTACCTATGCTGTGTGTTTCTCGTCATATTTGGTCGCTTGGACGTGAGTACATTTATGTACTATCATTAGAATTAATATTGCTTAGATTCAATATTTATGCAACATTTCTTGGTCACTTGGGCGTAATATGAAAGTGGTAGAGTAGTGTTTATGGTTTCTGTTATTTGGTTAGAATGTTTAATTTTGTCATTCTTTGCAGAGAACGTGAGTACGATTTTTGTGAATGATTTTTTATGTGAATGCAATGCAGGCTTTGTGAATGAATTTTTGAGTATTCGTGGAAATTGTAGGATTTGCATTGTGTGAATTGAATGACAGCGTTATACTACAATTCGTGTATTTTGTAGTTATCGTGAATGTTAAGGAAGTGTTTGCAATAGTCAATTACGTAATTTCACCATAAAAATGTTGAAGGCATACATGTATTGGTATAGTTTCGGAGAGTAAACACTATTGTGTAGTAATATATTGAAACGTAGTGTTTTGTATTTAGTATTCACTCCAAATGTTACAGCAAAAGCCTACGGATGGGCGTGTATGTGTGAAGTCGTCACAACGACTCGGTAGAGGGAGCGTCGTACGTGAGCAGACCTAGCCTGTAATGGGTACGTGAAGGCGACTTGAAAAAGTAGAGGGCGCTTCGTTACGGTGTGGAGACGATGTCCCATGGGAGTTTTGACCTTGGCCAGGTCGTGTGTTCATATCCCTGGGATGTTTAAGCCGGTTGCCGCCTGAATCAAATACCCTTCTTACACTTGAGTGTGTACCGAACCAGGGCCCAGATTTTCGAAGCTCTCTTAGCGCTAAGATAGTCGTAAGTTAATGTTAATGAATGGCACTTACGACTATCTTAGCGCTAAAAGTTTCGAAATCAAGGCGCAGGGGAGGATCCAGCGACTGGTACAGATGACGACGCATCTGACTCCTGTGTGACCTTCATGTGTATGACATGAACGGGCATTTAATAGTACAACCCTTAACTGAACATTGTAATCAGTTTTATAGTCATGCATTGGCACAGATAGATACTGTGAATATGGTTATACGAATCGTATAATTCTTGTATGATCTGTTTTCACAGAGGTGAATAAGAAATACATGTAATTCATAGTGTAGATATTTGTTTAGTTTAGTATATTAAGTAACTTGTGTGTTTTTGTATAACATCGAAGTGTGGGTATGTAAAGTAATTGGTTGTCCGTGTGGGATGATGTGTTATGAAATGGGTGTTGGGAAGGTGTTATTAAGAGTCGGGTGAAACTTACTGTATGTTTGGGTGAATAGGGTTTACTTGTAGGGGTCATACAAGGTTTGTACGGTGAGTGTGAAGATTGATGTTTCATGTGTGAAATGTGTGTTGCAATAACTTTTGAATAAACTTATGTTGTTAATCTTCATACTGCGTTGTGTTGATGATGACGCCCTACGGCTATTCCGTGACATACATGTATTAGAATTTTTTGTACCAGCAGTAGTAGCATTTACTATTTCATGAATTTATGGCCGTTTAAATGACCCAAATAGCCGCTTCTAAAGAACGTTCTGCCAGACTTCGTCTTCGAGACGTGAATTTGCCATCTCAGGTCATGTAGGAAAGGGCTTAAGGCAATTCGGTTAGTGCATTCCCACAGAAAATCCCTTGCGCATTACACACGACGCCATTGGTTTCCATCTGTGTGTCTCCTTGAGCATAACGCCAAAGTGCCATGGAAGTGCAGGTGATTCTTCTGGGGATCGAGTGGTCAATGTGGCTAACTCTAAACACACATGTAGCCCAATTGAATCAATAACAGGTTGATCTCATCCGTGGTAGAATAAATGTTCTGGCATGACACAACACTGACATGTTTGTCCACTCCATGTACATATACACTCATGGAAACGAATAGGGGAACACCTTAAAGTACAAGTGTTCCTTTATTCTTTTCCAGAATTGCACCCACAGTGCAATACAAGCATGTGAAGAAACCTGGAAAAGAATAGGAACACTTGTACTTTTAGGTGTTCCCTTATTCGTTTCCATGAGTGTATATTTAATGAAAATGCCAGTTACTTAATCGCAATTGAATATTAAAAGGTTACAGTCCTACGAATGCGATGCACACAATACCACTCGCGAACGTAACTATCAAATGTCTACGGTTATTTAGCTCGCATCGATGGGCAAATTGTTCTTTGAGACGCCCCTTCATTTCGCTATCAGTTGCTTGGATGCCACAAATGGATAAACGTTTATCACGAGATAACCCATTTCACATCAGATTTACAAAAACTAGATGAAGGGACAAGATCCTACTAAAACGAAACAAGCATTCAGCAAGGCAGATAATCGCTTGAAATGAATACGCCAGACAAGACCTTTGAAGCGAAATCTCACTTTCATGTCCAACAATACAAAAAGGTTCTTTGGAAGAAGATCAATGAAGTCTTTTGAACGTCCAAATGTTTATTGCAATATAACTGGCAGATGCAGTACATTGTATGAATGCTCACACGTTTTTAGCTTCGAGTGTTATCTAGTGGCACTGAATGTTTTAAAAATATAGGCACTTTGGCTTTTGTAAAATAACATTTTGAAATACATCGTAGGGTCAGTACTTTTCAAAAGTGCCACACATCTTCGAATTTTTAATTTGTAAAATGCTAGCAGGTATTGTTGATTATATTTTTTTATAAAAATAGTGTCTTGAAATCCTATTCACGGGATGATTATACATGCTACATCGTGACCTCATTTTGTCGAGGTGAGTTGAAATTGGGCTTACAGACTTCCTAGGTTACAGAGATACCAGGTGGGAGGTAAATACCGGTACCACGTCAGGCACAGCGTCTTGACTCCAAACCGACTAGAAGGTGTTTCGTCCTCTTTATAGCAAGCATCAGAGATGGTAACAATAAGCACAATCTTTTACTGACTTTTGTAAAGCGGAATCAAAGCGTTGTCGTTGTAACAAGACGTGACGAGGAGTGAGTATGGTTTTACGCCACTCTTAGCAATATTCCAGCGGCACCAGAAATGGGCTTCACACATTGTGCCCATGTGGGGAATCGAACCTGGATCTTCGGCGTGACGAGCGAACTCTTTAACCACTAGGCTACCCCACCGCCCCAATTATGGTATGACCCTCCTGGGATCGAACCATCGACCTTCCGCTCACCAAGCGCATGCTTTATTCACTTCACCATTGAGAAGTTTGAATTATTGATAAAGCAAAATATCAGTAATTGCGATCAATAATGAATTGTATGAAACGTCAACGCCAAAGAATATCCAGAATATAAAACATTTTCTATTGGACCTAAAATGCGAAACAGCGTTGAAAAATATGTGAGTGAATCAGTGATGACACCAAGCGTTCGCTAAAAAAGGTAAGCGTTTCCTGCCAAACGGGTGGCCCGCCAGTGGTTTGTTGCTACCCCGCACAGAAACAAAATAAACAAATCAGACAATTATACGAGCAAGTGAGCCAGGAGCACTGTCCATCAGTAGCCCTTTCCCTGCACTTGCTGAAAACCACTTCTCAGAATCTAAGTATAAAAATAACTGCAAAAGGGAATGAGATTTAAACTATTACCTCTGATTGGCACAACACACTCTGTTCTTTGCCTCTGATTATGAAAAGAATCAAAGCCAGGTGTATCTACAACGCATTGAATAGGCTTTGTATATACTCATCACGGATTGATTTGAAAACACGAATCTAAAGTTGCAAATGACCATTACACCAGATTACAATTACCAACGTTAAAGATCGCAGGAGGACCTTATCAGACCTAAAAGCACTATATGCCATCAATCTGGTTTGATGTCTCGGGGCCAATTGGTCTCCGCGCAAACATATTGCCAGAGCCCTCTCATACCAATCTGAGTCCAGGCCAGATATTACTACTTGGATTCATGCAGACTAGCCATAATAGTGTTCACGGGTTCATTGTATGATACTCTGTCGTTTGTATGAGATTGGGATAAATCATAGTCATGTCTATGAATGTTTTTACGTCCTGAATTATGTAAACTGTTGGTGTGCTACCGGTGTACTGTTTGTACAATTGAATTTCTTTCTATTTTGTTTTGTTTTTAGATTATGTAAGATAATAGACTAATGAATTAATGCTTTTCTTCTCAAGTATTTTTGCACATAATCCTGCTGCCTCTCATATAATTCGACACAATATTCACATCATGGAATAAAACAACGTCATTTATTGGCATTACGACAAACCAATGTCAAAGCACAGACCCTTTCTTTGTTTATAATGATCAGTACGATTCTGTGCTTGTGAATCTAAACAATGTGAAACACGCCTATGACTCAGATAACTTTTATCCATAATAGTATTTAAGCTCTTGTGCAGTGATGTAACTGAATCCATCAAACTCCTATAGCTCACTGCGCACAGACAAACAATGCACCTAACGAAATCTTCCTTTGGTTCAGCACTTCCGTTAATACTTTTTGTTTAAGTCCCCACCAACGAGGTTAGGTGACGACGGGATAGTTTAGTGTCATTTAAAGTAATGGGATGTCAACCAAGCATTAACTCTGTCACGTCCCCTCATTTCGAAAGTAGTTGAAGCTGTCAAGCAATAACGAGGATTAATATCTGTTTGATGGCACCCATCATTTGTATTCTGCAGACATAGCTGAAGGCTCTTTCGCCAAATTACACAGCTAGGGCACCTTGGTCTAGACAACCAAATACGGTTGGTCCCAAGCAGTGCAAGGGGCACAATATTGTAACAATGAAATACCTTGTCAACGCCCTCCATCCAACATTTGAATATCACCAATAGCTATTGACCCCATCAACAATCTAGACACGGATGTGGTATTATCTCTGATCGAAACATCTGTGACCCTCTCCGAGGCCACAAGGCCAATAGGAAAGAGTCGACGCTTACATTGTCCTGTTGATAAAGACGTCATAATGTATTTTGAAAAGATCACAACTGAACTGACTTGTAATACACTCAGGTTGCTTTGAGCCACATCAGAGATACAATTCAAGTATTGATTACACAAAATATATGAACATGAAAACAGTATTACAATATTAACATATTTTCAGATCAGTCGCATCAGAAAGAAAACATTCATGGAACATTCTTTCATTATTCTTTAATGTATTTATATCGTTCTTAATGTTCGTAAGTTTCTGATAATAAAACGTAAATTCATTTCATATATGTTGCAGTTAATGCAGCAATATTTATGAATGAAATCTCTCTAATTTAAATCTTGAGCTTTGTATGAAACGTCGATTCTCAAGGTTGTAAAGCTATCGATTTTAGGATGTGTGACCTTCAGCAAAACATTACTTGGCGGTCGGGACAATATTCCATATTACCGATTAACATACAGCGATCCATTATGTACACTAATTCGTCTATTTTTGTATTATGACAACGATGCCATTAAGTTACATCACACCGACCACTTATCCCACGCGATTGCTTTCTAAGTTGCAATGGAACATATCATTTCAAACTGTTTTATATGAATTGTATCATATAATTCGTAAAAATGCCATCAGTCTGTAGCATTTATGGCTGTATAAACATATTAGTTTGTTCAATCGATCGTCTCTTGAGATGTGTCAGCCTGGACCAGGAAAGCGGAATCGCTTGGTTGTCGTTGTAACAAGACGTAACGAGGAGTGAGTGAGTATGGTTTTACGCCACTTTTAGCAATATTCCAGCAATAACACGGCGGGGAACATCAGCGATAGGCTTCACATATTGTACCCGTGTGTAGAATCGAACCCGGGTCTTCGGGGTGACGAGTGGACGTTTTATCCATTAGGCTACCCCACCGCCCCACGTAGCGAATAGCGGGTAGGCGTGACTAGAGTCTTGGTTCATTGATACAACTCTGGGTGATGAGGAACTGAATGAAACGTACCCACAACGCCATCATGTACCACAGGTGTAGAGAGCAACATGATGACTCATATTGTTGGCTCTACCATTGGTCTTTTTCATTCACATGTGCAGATCTAGACCATATGGATGAAAGTGTCCATGGCACTGTTACATCTTTATTTAAGTCATGGGTGTAGAATAATTGGTTGATACGTGTCCATGGCACTACCGTATCTCTGTTGAAGTCATTCGTGTCGAGTAGCTGGATGAATGCTGTCCGTGGCGCTATCATGGGTCTGTTTTAGTTACGAGTGTAGAGTAACTGGTTGACGCGTGTCCACGGTACTACCGTATGTCAGTTGAAGTAATTAGTGTCGAGTAACTGGATGAATGCTGACCGTGGCGCTATCATGGGTCTGTTTTAGTTACGAGTGTAGAATAACTGGTTGACGCGTGTCCATGGTACTACCGTATGTCAGTTGAAGTCATTAGTGTCGAGTAACTGGATGAATGCT
>VKKT01008163.1:23414-34142 GCA_008038995.1 Haliotis laevigata | reverse complement strand
CTTTGAGCCAAGAATTATTTTGAAAAAACATTTTTCACCGACATCAGAATTGAAAATTTGGCTTACGAGTTAACAACAAAAGCAAGCATTGTACAATTTCTGCCTGTTGAACATGACTGGTACTCAAAACCTAATAAGTGATAAACTGATGACCAGCCTAAACAAGTATAATAAGTTATATTAAGCAGTATTACCCTGATGAAGAGGTAATATACCACCATAATTGTCGTTCCAAACAATAACTTGCATATATCATTTGCATAAAGGTTAACATGACCGTTATCATATTATATGTCAAACGACTATCAACTATATGCCTGTTGGTCAGTTACACCGAGACTACATGTAGAATAAAGTACACTAATACACGCCAGTATGTCGTTATTCCCGACCTAATTGCTTCTGTTTACAGTACCAAGACACTGTCCGGAGGGTTTATGTTCAAAAGACGACACCTGCTTTTATCACAATGCACCCCAACAGTAAAAGCATTAATTGCTCGGCAAGTTCTGACATTGCAGTGATAAAAATCTGGGCTCCCACAATCGGTCAATGCTTCGTTGTGCTGTGGTATAACGGTATGTCCACGTGCACTGTTTTGACAGCTGGCCAACAATCGTATTATTTTCCAGCTGCGAGGATTGATTTGCATGCCACGCGGCATCAATAATTGGACTGCAGCTGATAAGAACCCACACTCACCGCCTGATGTCGAACTGCATGCTTGTTATGAGACGCCGTGAATGACTTGTAACTGTTATGCTTGTCTTTTCCACCTGTGGCAGAGGATAGTTCCGTTACCGGCTGCAAAGTTATCTGACATGCGCTGGAACGTGCGTGGCAGTGATTGGTTAAACACAACAAAGGGACAGCACTCTAATCGTAGCCGAACAGCTTCTAGCCTTAGCAAGGATTTATAACTTATTATAAACCTTTAACTTGCATTTCCAATGACTCGTATATTTCCGTATTTTTAGTGCAGTGCTGTACACTAAATTATATTTATACTACATTATGTTTCAGTCACTTACATGACTACCCAGGATCGTTACAATAGTTATTGGACATTTTATGTTGTTGTTGGATAAGGAAGTGTTTAGTTGTAACTGATATGTTTGTAAGTTTACATATACATCGACACCTGCTCGCGCACGTCGAGTTCCAGAACTACGTTCTATTCTATATGCCTACTTGTAGACTTACATCTAGTCTCTGATGTAAACATATTGTCAGAAAGAAGAAAACTGTCAACATTTTTAGATAAAAATATAATGAAAAAGAGCACAGATACTGCGGGCTGTATTAGATATGTATTTTTCATATTTGCATGACTTCCAGACACCCGCAGTAATCTATAGATGCCAGACCCGTGAAGATCTGGGTTAGAATAAATTTATTGGTCTTCAGTAACCCATGCTTGTCGTAAAAGGCTACAAACGGGATCGGATGGTCAGGCTCGGTGACTTTGTTGACACACGCCATTGCATCCGAATTGCGTAGATCTATGCTCATGTTGTTGATCACTGGATTGTCTGGTCCAGCCTCTATTATGTACAGACCGCCACCATGTAACTGGAATACTGCCGAGTGCGGCGTTAAACTGGAATCAAACGAAAACTATACAGGCCCTATATAATAGATTTGCATGGGCTGTACTGGACACATCTGCTTCAGGATCTGTATGGCAGACTCAGCTACAGGCACATCTGTCGAATGGGAACATACCCTCATGCGAAGTCTGGGGTGTGTATGGCAAGGCAAATCTACTTCAACGCATGCGACTGTCGATTCGCAATGCCCCCATATAGTCACCAAGCCGAGGAATATGAATCCATGTTTGTCGTTATGTATGGTATAATAAAGAGATGTAACAACTGATGTTTCTTGGGGCTTTATTTTGAAAAACTAATTTTTACATACACATAAACACAACATAAATTCAAAGAGATAATTGCGCTCAAGTGCTGATGTAGAATAACTATTGCATATCGAGGAGTTGAACGTCTCCAGTCGGTATAAAACCGTCATGAATCTAGGTGTGATCTGTGCTATTAAAAAGCGTCATTTGTGTGTCAAATACAGGTTCACTTATCACAGTTCATAGTCTTAATGGTTCATATGCTAGGTGCATTGGTTCACTCATGTTCATGAACCACAGTAAACACGAGGAACTGCATCATTCACAACCAAACAAGTATATTCTATTTCCAACATAATAATTCGGCGAGATTTATAACCATGAACTTTAAACAAGGAACAAAAACGTAAAGTGAAGATCTGATGAGTGATGCTTGTGTCTGGACAGTCCTGTGTGAGTGAGTGAGTGAGTGTGGGTTTACGCCGCTTTTAGCAATATTCCAGCAATATCGCGACGGGAGACACCAGAACTGGCTTCACACATTGTGCCAAAGTTGGGAATCGAACCCTGGTCTTCGCCGTGACGAGCGAACGCGTTAATCTCTAGGCTACACCAGCGCTCCAGACACAGAGACCTGACTCATCGAGGAAGGAATGAAGGGAAATCATATTATAATTTTCACGTTCAAAGCTATAAAAGCTCGTTCACATTTCGCAAAGGTCTTCATCCTGCAGGAGAGATCACATCGACCTGGGTGCCGTTGTACAAAGCGATCTTAGCGCTAAGGTCACCGTAACTCAGGTAGTCTTAGCTCTAAGGTTGTTTTGTACAAGAGCACCCAGCATCCCCACTCGGACAAGGGTGACTGAATCTTTTCATGGGACGTAATTGGCGTCGCCTAAATCATTTCACAGCACTGTGCATTGCGTAGACATGCAGATTTATAGTAAGATTAAGGTTGACCGTCTGTAGGGGGCATGTGAGAATATGGCACGTGCACGATGCCATCAGGATAGTGTGGCGGTAGTTTGCCACAGTAACATAAAGGTGGCAATTGCTGATATCCATTGTGAGGCTGTATAGGTTGTGTGGTGTGGTTCATTTGGCTTGTAACAACTCGTTGATGTTCCGTGTCTTCCACTGAAGCTGAGAGTTGTCCATCAAGATTGGGGTGTTCAGTTTTTGGCTGACTTTCCCCAGAAGGCCTGTTGGGATATGACATTAATGCCATACCACCAGGATGATGGTGCGGTGGTATATTGCAACAGTAACATAAAGGTGGCACTGGCTGATATCCGCAGGGAGGATAGCCATGCCATGGTTGTGGCATTGGAGGGTGAGGCTGCATCTGTTGTATGGCGTGTTTCATTTCGACTTTTCCAGCTGTTTGGTGTCCTCTGTCTTCCATGGATATTGGATGTTGTCCACCATGATTTGGGTGGTCAGATCCTGACTGACTGCCTGCGGGAGGACTGTTGGGATATGGCACATACACGCTACCATCAGGATGACGGTGTGGTGGTAGGTTGCCACAGTAACATAACGGTGGCACTGGCAGATACCCACTGTGAGAATAAGCTCTCCATGGTTGTGGTAATGGAGGGTTAGGCTTCATAGGTTGTGTAGTATGATGCATTTGGCTTGTAACATGTCCGTGATGTCCCTTCTCTTCCACTGATACTGCATGTTGTCCATCGTGAGCAGGGTAGTCAGGCGTTGAGCGATTGTCTGCAGGACGTATGTTGGGATATGGCAAATATACCATACCACCAGGGTGATGATGTGGTGGTATATTGCAACAGTAACATAATGGCAATTGCAGATGCCCACAGTGAGGGTAGCCATTCCATGGATGTGGCTCTGGAGGGTTAGGCTGCATTTGTTGCAAGGCGTGATGCATTTCGACTTTACCAGTTCCTTGATGTCCTTTGTCTTCCATGGATGCTTGATTTTGTCCGCCATGATTAGGGTGGTAAGATCTTGACTGACTGCCTGCGGGAGGACTGTTGGGATATGGCACATATACGCTACCATTTGGATGATGATGTGGTGGTAGGTTGCCACAGTAACAGAGCGATGGCACTGGCAGATACTCACTGTGAGGATTTTCACTCCATGGTTGTGGCACTGGAGGAATAGGCTCCATTTGTTGTGTGGCGAATTGCACTTTGCTTCTACCAGCTCTATGGTGCCCGTTGTCTTCTATTGATGGGAGTTGTGCATCAGGAGTAGGGTACTCTGTTCTTGACTGACAATCCGCAGGAGGCCTGTTGGGATATGACATATATACCATACCATTTGGATGATGATGTGGAGGTATATTGCCACAGTAACAGAACGGTGGCACTGGCAGATATCCGCAGTGAGGATAGCCATACTCTGACTGTGGCACTGGAGGGTTAGGCTGCATCTGTTGCCTGGTGTGCTGCATTTCGACTTTACCAGCTCCGTGATGTCCCTTGCCTTCCGTTGATACTGCATGTTGTCCACCGTGAGTAGGGTGATCAGGCGCTGATTGATTGTCTGCAGGACGTATGTTGGGATATGGCAATGGCACCATACCACCAGGGTGAAGGTGTGGTGGTAGATTGCCACAGTGACATAACGGTGGCACTGGCAGATACCCACTGTTAGGATAGCCACTCCATGGTTGTGGCACTGGAGGGTTAAGCTGCATTGATTGTAAGACGTGTTGCATTTCGACTTTACCAGTTCCTTGATGCTCTGTGTCTTCCGTTGACGATCGACGTCCACCATTGGTAGGATGATCAGACCGTAATTGACTGTCTATTGTAGGAGTGATATGATACTGCACACACACGATACCATAGGGGTGGGTGGTTGGCGGAACACTGCCACAATAACACCACTGCTGCCCACTAGGAGGAGGAGAGATAGGGTCGGTTTGTGGACGATAAGGTTCCAACTCTTCTTGCTTGTTAGGATGTGTTTCACTACTACCATCTCCGTGTCCTTTGTCTTCTATTGCTTCGTTACCACTCATTGAAAATCAGTTGTTTTACCTAAAAGAAACACAGAGTCTGTCTTGAAGAAAGGAACCGATGCTGAATTGCATATGAATATATAAAGCATATCATTTATTTCCTCAAGTTAGGAAACAAGTACATAAATATCAACAGTGACTCTTAATTTACAACTTGCGACAACAGCAGTAGATCCTTCAGCGACATTTCTAGATGGCCTCGAAACTCCTACGTATCAGCATGAGTTAGTGAATATTGTTTTACGTCGCTTTTTCAATATTACAGCAATACCCCGTTGGGAATCGAACCCGGGTCTTTTGCGTGACGAGCAAACGCTTTACACAATAGGCTACCCCACTGTCTCACGTACCACGTGTTTTCTCATCAGTTGGAGCGAAACGTGTCAATACCTTAAGGCACATGGGTTCGAATAACTGTTTGGACAATAAGTTTTAAAAATCAAAATCTAGATATTTGCAACCGTATATTGTTTTTTATATGTTATTAGTAACTTATATTTCAAATTTGAACGAAATCGGAGAAGAAATGGATTTTTTAGAAAATTCTCCCGCTACACTCATTACATAAAATATTATATGTAATGAGTGTAGCGGAAGAATTTTCAGTGAAGAAATGGATTTTTTAGAAAGTTCTCCGGCTACATTCATTACATAAAATAAAATAAAAAATCCATTTCTTCACCGATTTCGTTCAAATTTGAAATAAATAAACATATAAAAACAATATACGGTTGCAAAAATCTAGATTTTTATTTTTTAAAATTATTGTCCAAACAGTGATTGAGCCCCTGTGCCTCAAAGCACCTCGTCTCAAGCATAACACACAGGTACATTCGCTATTATGACAACATTTGAAGTCCAATGACATCTTGTTTGAGAAAACTCATTTTGAAAAGACAACTTAAAAAAAAGACAGGAAGTCCTAAGCCTGAAGCTACGTTACAAATAACATTTAACTAATATCTTGTTTAATCATATCTATTCTAGTTTTATAAAACACATGACTAATGCAAGCTTTTAGATAGTAGTAGTCCCCCCAAAAAACCGTACCAAATTGCATTGATCTTACTCAAGTCTTGAACTTACGGTAGTAGACAAAGTGGATAGAGGGTGTGTGAGTGTGATAGAGGGTGTTGTACCCATGTCGGGAATCGAACCCGGGTCTCCGGTGTGACGAACGAACGCTTTAACCATTAGGGCACCCCACCGCCCCAAGTGGTCAGTGATACGAGTATAATATTTTCAGGGGCTGTGTACAAACCCTGATCCATACAAAGAGGGTGTGGGTGGACTAGAGCTGCAAAACGATCACGGACATATCTGCGATCACGCAATTACCTATGTATGTATTTCACTGTGCCACATTATTTTCGACTAAGCATACTGATTAAAATATAAACACAGGTGAATTGTAAACACAACTCTTACCACAGCGGGATATCTTCCTGAAATGTTGCACAACCAGCGTTCATTTTTCTTGGAACCGATCCTCGACTCATTTTCTCAGAAATCGTAATTTCGCTTTCGGTTTTGTAGACACCATTGAAAGCTCGCTACTTTATGTCCTTGACCATCCACCTTTTATGTATTTGTTTGAGGTCACATGTGTGTCGTCATTCACAGCTTCAATGATATGATATCAATATTGGTGTAATTAGAGGGTTGTCTGATACGTTTTGAGCCTTCCATTGATGGAATTGCGTGAAAGTGAAATATTTTGTTGTCGACATTATACATGATGTTGAAGTATATCCTCAAATACTTGAATCAAGTGAGTAATTCATTAGCTGGAAATTGGGGAAGCTAAATAGGGTCAATCTGATTTGTGTCAGTGTGGATAAAGTGGATGAGGCTTGAAGCAACCGATGGTTCCAATTTGAGCGAGTGAGTCTTTCGCCGCACTCTGACAGCAATATGCCAGCCGTAAATGTGAGTTGAATGGGTGACGTCACGAATTACACGCGAGACAGTACAGTTTGTGAATCTTACAACACATGCTGATGTCATTGACATCACAATATACGTATATTATATACAACTACTTTCAGGTTTTTGGGGTGGTGGGTAGCCTAGTGGTTTAAGCGTTCGCTCGTCACGCCGAAGGTCCAGTTTCGATTCCCCACAATGTGTTTCCGGCGTCGTGCCGCCGTAATAAAACTGAATGATGATGAAAGCGGTGTAAATCCGAATTCGCTCATTTATTTTCAGTTTTCTTGTGTTAATGATTCAGTCTGTGGAGATATTATTATTGCGTATATGATGTAGTGTGTCTCCTAAATCTACGACCTGTGCGTTATGATTCCATCAAAGCATCAAAAACGAACTGAAAATAACTTCTTTGAAGAACACATTGTGTAAGTAAAGGAAGGGAATTGCAATCGACATGATTTGTTACTGATGCTTCAAATTTGGAAACATGGACAATTTCGACTACATGACTATGATTTGAAAGGTTAATCCATAATAGCTTATAAGTTGTTAGGGTTGACACCAAATCCCGGAGTTCGTGCCTTCCCCAAAAATGCACAAAAGGTAAGGTTGATTACAGTGAGTGAGTGAGTGAGTGTACCTTTGCGCTTTTCTGTTGCCATGTTGGCTGCGGTTATGAAGATTAGGTCACACATTTTTCATTACTTGGTTTACGGATCCGCCGACCGTAATTTTTGCTTAAGTCGAAAAACAATTTTTTTCCATGTTTCAAAAACTGCAGTTAAATAAAATCCAAATAAATAATTTAAAAATCTGCCAATATTGAAACAAATAAAATCGCCGAATTATACAGAGTGAAAATGCTGCTTATTATAGTAAGAAATGAGAACATCTGACTGGCTGATGGCATATTCTATTCTTTTTAAACAGTCCACTTGAGGTTAAAGTCACTTAGGGGGAAAAAATCTGAAACAGCATTTTTCAAGCACCTACCGACAGGAAAATGCCGTAAAAAATCAAAATCTGTAGACCAAGTTATAAAAAAAGTGTGGCCTTAGAATGTTTTTCACTTTGTAATACCATAAATTAATATATTTGTTCCAGTGTTGTTCTGGGCTGACCTTGCAGAGGGGACGACTTAGATGGTATTGTGTCTTTTCTTTTACAAAACAAAGTGGATTTTTAGCTTAACATATATATCTGTTTTACTGTTGACATAAACATAACTTCAATAAAACCATGTCCACAAGTAAAACTCTCTCAAAATTGGTGTTTAACCCCCAATTGTGAAAGAACAAATCATCTGACAATTACTAAAAGTCCAACTTGATTTTTGGATTTTTCCTAAATCATGAAAAAATTTTAAATGCCCAAAGTGTGCAAATAGCAGAAGGCACCACTTTGGAATCTGTATCACATATCTGCCAAGTTTGGTTGAAAGATATTGAAATTTTTTTGAGTTGTGCTCCCGAAAAAAGAAGCCCACCCCTCCAAACTCTTTGCATGGAAATCCATAAAAAAATGCCCCAAATCTGTAAATAGTAAAAGGTACCACTTTAGATTTAGAAAAATATTGAAAGGACGGATGAGGAGTTGACTATATCACCCGCACTATATACAGGGGATAAAGACAAAAAAACACAGACATGAAGACAGGAGTGTTTATTGAAATGATTTCCACAGTCCCAACAACACATAATCTAGAGGATGATCTGAATTCAAGGAAATCAAGGAAAGTAAAGTCTTGTAACCAAGCACAAAACAAACAAAAGTTCACTTTGCATGAATTACAACTAGGACGAGCTAAACTAGATGATTCTCTCCATACATTTTAATAAAGTGTTAACTATCATGAACTTTCAAAAGTGAAGAAATTAGCACTGTCATAGGTTTAGTACTGAATAATCCACAGCTTGCTCATTTTGAAAACTATCCAAAATGAGTGCCTTTCATATTCTGGTGACCTTGCATTTAAAAGAATTAGAGTGTAGGCCTTCTTCCATGGATCATTCATGTCGATCAGGGCAAGTATCACATCACAAAAAGTGCTGACTTTGTGACTTTCAAAGTCTTTGTGATCTATATCATACATATCCAAAGATCAACAGGAAGAAATATCTGGAAATATACCAATTTCTATCCATGTTTTAAATTCTAACAGTAATGATCTACTATAATTTACCCATGTTTTGTCTAAACCAGAATTGTTACCATTCTATACAAAGTCCTCAAAGAATCAACACAAATATGCCTACTGCATTCAGATAGGATAGCAACATTAGTACAATTATAACTAGCGCCTAAATCATACTTGCAAAATTTTACATGAAATTGTTTGATAACTGATCAGATTGGGAAATTCCATATTTCAGAAGGGTACACACAAATAGGTTTAATCTGAACATCATCCAATTTTAAATAGAACAAGGGAGATATATTTTTTAACCTGTTACCCAAATTCTAATAGAAGACAATGCTTTATTAAGTTCATTTCATGAAATTTTAGACAGATTTTGACAAGGATAGTTTACTTAAAAGCAACAATTCCAAATAACTGTGATACATTGAAATATTCAATGTTTTACCACAAAAATTAACAAAACAAACTTTTGCACAGTTTACCACATTTTCTAAAGACATACATCTGTCTTATCACAATTAAATGTCAACTCACATTTTTTGATGAAGCTGTTATGATCAATCAGTCTTTCTTTGTAACCCCAAAACACTTTCAGAAAATATGCACAAATCATCTGCACAAAATTATAAACCAATTTCTAAAATTTCAGAACAAATAAAGATACCCCTTTTGCTATGCTCTTCAGTTTTGTTATCTCAATATTTACAAATAATGAAAACAAAAGCAAAATTAAAATACATCCTTCTCGTTCTTCACAAAAATAATCTTGTGAGGGGCAACCCAGACAAATGATTATTCAAAGCACCTGCAAATTCTTTTCTGGGATATTTCACAAATATTCATGAGAGAAATACCACAGGGTAGGGGTAATTATTTACATCTTTTAATTACCTTTTTTTATGTAACAGAAATATTATACTCTGACCACTGATCTGGAAAACTACCTGAAGATATTATTGAAGATTTTATAGTACCTTATTTATTCAGCATGTTATATATTTGGTAAGCTTTTTGTATATATGCTATACATTCTATTTATCTAACAATAGCAAACATATTTGTTGGACTCAGATCCATGGCAGGCCTCAAATCCTTACCATTCTTTCATTGGCTGCAAATGAGAGGATCTTGCAAACCTTTACACTTCCCCATTTCAGATTCAGTGTTATTAGTTTTGTAATCTCACATATTTCTTCCATGTTGTTCCAAAATGTTTCTGCATTGGGATCTTTTGATACGGGTTTCTTCTTCTCTGTAGGTGGCTCCGCAATTACAAAACTATCATTTTCTATGGTTTCCATTTTCTTAGCTTTGAAGAAAATGAACGACTAGTGTAGAATAACATCGGGAACAGGACGTATGATGTCATGTAACAGTCGAACAATCAAACCTGCCACGGATTAGGAAACCAGCCATAGATTAGAGACCCGCCACAGATCTGAGTCCTACATATATTGCTTATACACATATTTTTATCCCCCGCAAAGCATTTTGCGGGGGGTATTAAAATGGACTCTGTCCGTGCGTGTGTCCGTCCGTGCACATAAAAATTGTCTTTTTCGGAGCAGAACTCTAAAACCGTTCAATATTTCTTCACCAAACTTGGCACATAGATAGATCTGGTGGGGTACTGGTGCCTTTTGGTAGTTTTGTAATTTTGAATAAAATATTTTGGCGTTTCCGTGTCAACAAGTTTGACTTAGCCTGAAATTGGTTGTAGTGCTCTTTTCCGGAACAGAACTCTAAAACCGTTCAATGTTTCTTCACCAAACTTGGCACATAGATAGATCTGGTGGT
>VKKT01008160.1:30879-42441 GCA_008038995.1 Haliotis laevigata | reverse complement strand
GATTTAGATTACTTCATTTCTGTTGAAAAGAAAATCGAATTCTTAAAATCATCGCAATGATTGATCGAGCGGTAAAACTGTACGCGAATATTTGTTCCATTACTGCTTTCCTTTATGAATATTAGGGGAAAACTATTTCTTCCTCTAACATAAACCTGTTCACAATTAGTGTTACACAAACTTTCACCAAGTTCCGCACTTACCGGGCTTAATGACTCAACATTTAACTACTTGTCAAAGTTCTGTGAGAATCCGAGTCTGGGCGCTACTCTTGGACCTTGATTCTGCCCCCGAGGAACTCTGATTCCATAATGTGTCTTTACCGAATGATCACCTTGAACACATTAGCCGTTATTGAAGGTACTGAGTAGCAAACGTTGCAATCGATGGATAGGTGGTAATATCTCTAAACATGAGTCTACTGGGTGCTTTTTGTGAGTTTGTGTCGTTACACAGCATGACTTTATGAACAAGCTTGCGTGCGTGTATATGCTATAATGTCCAGTTATTTGAACGTTGATAGTGATTCTGTTAATTCAAGCAACTGCTGCTGAAATGAAAATGTAGCTTTCAATCAAAGTTTCCATAAAACCTTCATTATTGATTTTTCAAACTCTGGGTTTCGCCAATACCGACCTGTCTAAATTATTAAGACTTTCTTCTGTATTGTACAGCAGGTCAACAGGAGGTCAGGAAAACCCCATTAACTTCACATACCTCAGAGGCTGCTCAGGTTATGCTACAGTGTAGGTAAAGTCTACTGCCGAGTGATGTGCGATGAAGAGAATGTTAAACTAAGATACTGTATGGCTATTTTTATGACATGTTTACAGAACCAGCACTCATTTCACAAACAAGCTGAACACTTAAGGAACAATAATCATTTTGCTCCAGGAGTAGATCCAGGAGATTTGGAAGGCGACTATTTGACCTGTACGCTAAAGACTCGCCGAAGCTGTACATCTTTTGTGGCTTAACAACATGCATTATACATTAACCCAAATATCGGCCATATCCAGGATACAGGCTTGTTATAAAGTATCTTGTATCACTTTAATGATTTGAGTGAATAAACTATGTGAACTGAGTAGTAATAGAAATTACATATCGAAGTGATCAGCTTGTCTGGCGTCTCTTGTCTTCGGATTCTGAAACAGATGTTTCTCTTAAATGTCTTTATTCAATAACATTCAATGATCGTGCCAATTATTTCAAGCCTCTCTAGCGCCTTGCGATCTGGGACCAATGAATCCAGTCCCCTGATGCAGTCAATATATCACGAGCCAAATAAAGTATAATTGCCTTCTCCCCTCTGGGAATCAAAGTCCGGAAGTAAAATGAGTGAAACTGAAACTGGTGAAGATAATTTGGTGTGTGGTGATTTTTATGGCTGCATTAATGGGGACGGAAGTCGCTAAAGGATGCTTGATCTGTTGTTTGGGCGTTTCGGGGACACTAAAAGGTACATTTATCACATATGTATTTTGTATAAATCAATGTAAAAAGAGCATTTATCTATAGGTTTATGCATTCTAGATTTCAACGATGGTCAAACTCCTGATTGATATTCTGAGACAAGTTATCTAAGTGGATTATGCGTTGAATATTTTTCACTTCACGTAGACGACATCATAAATCTTTGCATTCGGTTTTTACGACCATCACTACAATTTACATCAATTCTGGGGTATTTCCATATAAGTTCCCCGGCGGGATTCCGTGCCTCATACGTGTCAACCATCGTCTTTCGTAGGAGTGGATCTCTAAATGGAGATTAATTGCTCTGATTCTGTCGTCGTAACCTTTGATCGAAACTCATGTTTTCAATCACTGGCCTGTCTCGTCCAGGGTCTATCGTGTTAATGTTCCGGTGATATATATATGCATGAATCTATGGTGTTTAACAATACTCTTTGTCATAGAAATACCAAATTTGCGTAATGATGCTAAAACCCTTCATATAATTGCATGAACGCGAATTCTATTAATACATCTGATTAGTACAGAGGATGTATTGGGTTATGTTAAGATACATAGTTTCTACGTTAGCCCTACAATATATTCAAGGCTTCAGCAGAGCTTACAAAATGTTTTATGGTAAAAATGTGGAAGAATTTTTGACATTTTACGCATTGGTGACAAAAATGGTGGATACAATTCCTCAGTTTGATTTGAACAATTTATAAACCTTTGCATATCTTCGTGACGGGTGCCATTTATGCTGGCATTTTCGCGAACACTTGGTATCAACTCAATTTGATGGTGATTCATAACCATGTGCTCGTGATATAGTGGAAATTGTACAATTGACTCTGCTTTTAGCATATATTTTTTATGGATGTGGAACTGTATATGCGCCTTCCTACATACATCATACAATGAGTTATACAATAACGTAGAACCAATATTTCAGGAAGCTATATTTTAAGAACATTGAATGATATTTGTCTTATAATCTCAGACAGACACCTTATTAGTTGGACCAACATAATTTATTGTGTATTTGTTTCCAAAATGCGTGAAGCCGTATACAAATATGCTTTGGTTGAATGACGGACGACCCGCCTATGACGTCATATCCCTGTGTCACGAATAGTTGTTCATGTTATCAACCACTGGGCTGCTTGCCTCATGTCCCACTTTGTACTAAACATCTCCCACTTATTTTGCAGGTGACTGAAGGCCTGTACAAACGCTAGATGTTCCAAATGGCCAACCTGTCCACGAGCTTGCTATCCATAATGGACATGAATAAATATAATCTTTCTCCAAACTTCACCATCGATGACCTCATCAAAGTGGCTGTGGACTACAAAGTCTCCGACCACTGGTTCGAAACAGAAACCGAGCTTATTCTGGTCGTCATCTTCTGTTTTGTCATTCTGTGTGGTCTCTCCGGTAACATCGTCGTATGTCTCATCATCTGCAGGAACGGGAACCTCAAGTCCACAAGAAACTGGTACATCCTCAACTTGTCCATCTGTGAGATCATGACATGTATCATGTGCATGCCTTTTATTCTGGTCAGGATGACACTCAAGAACTGGCGCTTGGGATTGGTGCTGTGTAAACTTGTCCCAACGCTTCAGACAACCTATGTGGCAGTATCAACACTAACTATTGTTGCTATCGCTGTGGATAGGTATCGTGTGATTGTATGCTCGGTGACTCGGAGTCACTACAAGAAGAAGACAAAATATGTGATCCCTATGACGTGGCTGGTGGGATTCTTCATGTCCCTCCCGCAGTTGTTGACTAACCGCGTGGAAGATGTGATGGGTGTGTCTCGCTACCTCCTGTATTCCATCTGTATTGAACACTGGGACTCGTCCGAGCTGCTCATGTGCTACACCGTGGCTGTTTTACTTATGCAGTATCTCCTACCAGTTCTCGCAATCATCACGCTCCATGTTCTCATCTGCCGGTTTCTTCGGGTTCGTATCAACACACGACAAGTCTCACTGAGGGAGATTCACCGAGCTAAGAGAAACCTGGCGAGCCATCGTAAAAATATGTATCTACTAACAAGCATAGCTGTTTTGTTTGCAGTGACGTGGTTGCCAATAACTCTTGTTAACATCCTGGCAGACTTTGACCAAGGTGTGTTTGAGGACAAGGATTTTCGCCTCATCCATGCCACCTGCCTTCTTGTGGCCCTGTGTTCAGTGTGTATAAACCCGGTTGTCTACGGATGGTTCAACTCCAACTTCCGCCGTGACCTACAGAGGTGGGCCAGTACAAAGATATCAAGCTCGGTGGATATGGTCCAGTACATAGAGGCCAGTACACACCGGTCCAAAACAGACATGCTGACTATGTCCACACACAACCATCGGGGATATTCCATTGTTCATGAACGACGGATAGAATAACACGTGACAAGAACTTGTATATTAATGTTGATTCTGTTGCCTAGTGGTGCAGTTTTATTTCTTGGAATATCAAACAACAACAATTAAGCAATTGTTTAACTCCTATACGTGTATAGCTGTTCTCACCTGTTTCGCGGCGGTACACCTTTTCATTAATGCATCAAACGGACCACGTACCACAGTAGGGAAAGACAGAGAATCTCACATACACACATTTTTCTTGACACAGGGTGAGTGAGTGAGTGAGCTGGGTTTTACAGGAAGCAGAATATTTTCGTAGTTTGAGGAATAGTGAGTGAGTGAGTATGGTTTTACGCCCCTTTTAGCAATGTCCCAGCAATATCAAGGCGGGGGACACCAGAATGGGCTTCACACATAGTACCCATGTGGGGAATTGAACACTAGTCTTCGGCATGGCTAGTCAATCTTTGAATCACTGTACCCCATTGAATATCAACGAAATGTTCTCGTGGGAGTATCGATGTGCATTGAGAGAACACATTTTAGTTCATCTTTTAGATGCACATTACATATAAGCATATAAGCACATCAACATCGCAGTTAGATACATTTTTCAATGTAATGCCCCAGTCGCCTAGATAGCTTGTAAATTAATAAACTGAAATCAACTGAAACGATTGTACAGGTCCAAAAGATACCATTATTCGCTTTTTCAATGTAAGAGAATTATCCTACGATCTCTTTCTGCCTGATGATCGAAGGTCCGATTTTAGGTTTCATGATATTTGTAAATGTCCAGACGAAAACTGCTAATTTGCGTATATAAGCTACATCAATATGTCGTGCACATGTAGTCCCATTCATCGCCATTAGATGGGTTTCTAGGTCCCAGCACCTACAGTAAATTGGCCGAGAGAGTACGACGAGGTCAAGCAGTCAGATATCCCGTTATTGCTAATTTGCAAATATGAGTCACCATCAGCTTCCCACATATTGATCTCAATTTAATTTTCTACTTGTACATGGGCAACAATAGAGCTATTTTCAGCAACCGAAACGTGTCATCACCTAACTCATTACTACAAGTCTATCGGCACAGATATATTGACTGATTGATACAGTTACCAAACAAGTCCTGGGATGCTGGCGCCTGTCGGATAATGATCAATACATCTTCTGTTATAAATCCTGTTTTGAATTATTTAGGTGGAAGTGCATTCGGGTGATGTTTGAAATACGTTATCCTATCCTGTTCAATAACATTCAATGATCGTTATCTTCCTTACTTTTCGCATCCTGTTCAGAATAAACAACAGTAGTTTGCTGTCTGGGTTTTCAAGAAGCACTATCATTTTTGAAACATTTTTGATGTTGAACTCTGCTTAAAAAAGCGACAAAGCCAACTCCATAATCATAACTATCTAAAGCAGAGTCCATTGTGGGATTCCAACCATTGCATATTAAGCTTGTGTTTAAGAATCAATATCAAATAGTGATGATACCAGGTAAAGCAACATTTATGGATGTCAACGTCTTCATTGTGAATTTGCGATGCATTTGACTTCTAAATGCCCTTCAAACATCTGATAATGCCAGGTGTTCATGAAGTGTTGCAGCTAGTGACACTAATACAAGTCCAATGTACGCCTTTAAAAACACGGGAAGATGTGGTGCAAGGTTTAAAACGGAACTGACTGACTGACTGAGTTTGGTTTTACGCAGCTTTTAGCAATATTCCAGCAACATCACCGCGGGGGACACCAGAAATGGACTTCACGCATTGTACTCATGTGGGAAATCGAAACCGGGTCTTCGGCGTGACGAGGGAACGCTCTAACCACTATGCTACCCCATCGCCCCAAATGATAAAGGTCTGAGATATTTAACATGTTGGTGCAACCCGAAGCACTGTGTTGGCCAATCAGTTAATGTGATATGAATGACATGTGTAACGGATATCGTGGATGCAACAGGTGTTCTCTGACACCCGTAACCTATATTTTGTACCACCTTCCTATAATTCTTATTACTGTCTTGGTATCCACAGCCCTTGCACCAACGCTTCTGAATGTGGTGTGTAATATCAAGGGTAACATATATTTTTGTAACAATATAGGTCTAGTACTGTGATGTACTATCCTTATATCAATAAACCTCACAAAGAGCTTCGTTGATTGTTTTTCGTTTTTTGTCTAAAGCGACATTTCGATAAGCGATGGCATCATTCCAGGTGTGCGATGATCATGACGTCGTTGGGTGATGGCGTCGTCGCATTGGAAAAAGAAACGTTACGATGGAATATGCAGTTGTGCAGTTGGTAGATGTCATGGCTCACCTGACATTCGATGCATCTGTTCAGAGTGAGGGAGTATGGTTTTACGCCGCTGTTACCATATCTCAACAATATTACGAAGTACATTGCACACGTGCTGGAAATCAAACCCGGGTCATCGGCGTGAAAAGCAAACGGTCTAACTACTCGACTACCCCTCCGTCCCGTCCCGCCCCACCCTGCCCCGCCCTGCATCTGCAGAGAATGCTGAGACCCGATGGGTAAATGTGGGGTTAAAAAGAACACTGTTTTATTACACTTATATACTTAATGTAACTTTTCAAACCTACCTTCGAAACACTTCCAAATCTATTTTCTCCGCCAAACCCGTCGTTCGACTTCAATTACACGGAACAACGAAAAAGTAACTCCTTAACCTGACACATTATTCAGGTAAGTTGGATAATTTTGTTCGTACTTTTTCTAAAACCAATATGACATGTCCGACTCGTCATCCAAGTACATTTACTGTACGAACTATGAATCCAAGTAAATTAACATGAGGAACTTTTAAGAGGATTTTATCGAAAAAAGATAGTCTGTCTTAAACAATGATTGAAAAATACCATTTTTCTGAAGACCTGAAAAATTGAAATTGTCGTCTACAGTAAATGCATTATTGCAAGGTACTTTTTAGATTTTCATTTTTGTAATACCTATAATTGAAACATCGCGGGGTTTTGCAGCTGCAGATGAAAGAAATGTATTCATCGTGTTACAAAGGGTCTTTGCCAGAGACAAAAACGTCCACACGAGTGTGCAATGACTGAGTGAACGTTAACACGTCGGGTTGAACACCACATGGAGCTGAAACAATGTTCCACTTAATCATTGATGTTGAGTCTTTTGGGGAGTCCCATACGTAATATACTGGAATATTGGACAATACTCACTCAATCACACTTAGGGGATGATGTCTTTGACGTTAAACACTCTGGTAAACCTTAATGTCACGAGTACCATGCTGCTAAATCAAGTAGCAAAATTATTTGAAATCGTGGACTCTGCCTCTTTGTTGTCCTTACTTTGTCACAGTTCGAACCGATAACCATAGGTTTTGGTTGGCGAAAGGGACACAAACGTTCACATCGCATCATGGTGAATGAGACAGTTCTTCCTCCTTGAGGAAATGAAAGCACATATTGATCTGGCTTGAACAGCTGTATTGCCACGTCTTTGTTGTAGATGACAGAATCATTTGTTCATTTCCTTCTTTTCTCTGGGGCATTTTTTCCATATCCAAATTTCATATTTATGTAGACTGTGTGCTTTTTCCAATTTCCTTCATATTTGATATGCATGTTGTTTTGGCGTTTCTATATACTATTTCCGTACTACACACGCCAATTTCCTCATTCCCCTACACATACAGATAGACAGTAATCTGTTTTGTAAAAGGTAGCGGAGGCCAAACCTAGGTATCTTTGCATAATCGATTTTATATTAACGGCAGTCTTAGAACCAAAGGACTTGCAGGAAATTATTTTTCAAAGACCGGCGTCAACTATGCAAACTACACGTTAATGTTGTTAAACAAGAACCTGCTGCCATCCATAACAACGGTGTTTTACGAATACAGAAACTTTCGACTTGGGTAACAGATTATCTGAGACGGTTCAACTCTGTGTGTATAATTTTACCTTGGAAGTATCAAGATCCCTGCTCTCCAGCACAAATCATGAATTCGTCAAGTTCCTTATCTGTGGCCCATTAGTTGCACAATGGTTGGGGTTTTCACCAAATTGATGAACGCATCTGTTATAGACTTTAGGGTATGGTATAACTAAACTACTGTACAGCAACCCTGTCACTCACCAACAAAACCGGACATTGTTGCTTCCAAATGAAGTAGTGTCTTCATATACAGAGGTCAAGCCATATATTCAATAAACAGTAAGGTTTTGTTCGCCCTTTCATCCCAATGAAATCTGTTTGGGCGAGGAGTCTAGATTGGATGTTCTCTGACGATAATTGTTTAAATATACTATCACATGGAAACAGCCTTGCTGTTCACACTGAACAAATCAGCTGACGGCAATATTCCCTTATCCATTACGGTAACAAACCTGACTCGATCTATGTCTCTGCCCCAAGTGATGAAGAGCCTATAATGGCTACCCTGCCAGTCTCCAAGGCATGGACAGCATGAGTGACAAGACCATGCCATAAAAAACTTCTGCTGTAAGTAGAGTGCGGGTATGTCATGTCATTAAATGTGTTCATTCATTATCACATCATTAGAGAGTTCTCGGCACTCTGTCCCCTGCTGGAGCCCGTCACAAACACACGCATCGGGGTTCGATAATGGCAGCTGTGCAATTGCTTACCCCATTAGCTACACTGCCGTTATGATTTCTGGTGTGCAATGCTTGTATCTACTTTACCCTTTGTACTTCAACATAGGTCTCCGCATGACGATCGAACCACTAGCCTATCCCCACCCACCCAAAACACACACATTGTATACATCAATACAAAATCAGCGATAATACAACACACGCCTGAAAGTTCAAACATGCACACGTGTGCAAGCTAACTGTATTATACAATTATATAAATGGAATCTTGACAAACATGCATTCCGCCGTGACAACCCACTCGGCACTGACAGCTTCCAGAGCTCCCTCGGCAATGACAGACTCAGGAACGGTCCCTCAACAATGGCTAAGTGAGATTTGTTTCCCAGCCTACTGACGTTTATGACCGTTTGTAATGCAGTTGAGTGCATATTGTTGCACTGGGAGAGGCTCACAGGTGTTATGGGTATTACAATAAGAGTGGCGATGATTACACGAAATTATTCCAGGACGTGTGCTGTGAAAATGAGACGAAACAAGTTTCCTAACTCAACACTGCGTCATACTACAAGGGTGAACTTCTTTCTTCCCTGCCTGGTGTTCGCTATTGAGGTGATAGAGCAAGGGCTGGTCGCAGTCACTATACTCTCTGTACGTGTTGAATATTCATGTTAAATCGCTGGCAGGGTACCTCAGTGGACTTGTACTATAATGTTCAGCTCAGACTTGCACAAGCAGCCGCATACATACATGGGAACCCTAATCTATGTGACGATTTCATGGAAAAGATCATTCCTGAAGGAACAGAAAATGTTTGTATTAATTAGGTGCTCACGGAGTTCGAAAAACGGGGTCGTCATTAGTAAATGATCGACAAAACCAACATATTAAAATATCACAAATGTCAGAACGTAGTTTCAATTTGTGACTGGACTGACTGGTCACGAAGATGGTGGTAATTATGTTTTTGTAGATGTCCAGCAATACCACAAATAGATATTAATAAGTTTGAAATTCTACTTCTTCAGCAGAGAAAGGTCAGCAGAAAACGCAATTGTGACCAGAAATATTAATAAGGAATTAGTATTCACTAACCTGATACATAATAGTAATAGTATATGGCCTTCCGGTAAGACGGAACATTCGGCAAATTACTTCCTGCAATTACCCTTGACAACGTAAGAGCCCATCTGTCTGAAGGAGAAAACATGGATGCCTTTCTTAAGGCAACACACAATGAATGTAATTATTAGTCCGGTAGAAGTGCCTATCAAATGATATGTCATATATTGACTACAGTTACAGAGACGTAAATAGACTCTACTTCCTTCTGTCCTGAAGGGCCCTTGACAAGAAACACAACATCCACGTGGCCATCTTGCACGTGCACAGTTTATGCGAACAGAGTATTTATACAATACTAGACATTACAGGATGTTGGTGTTTTGTTTTAGAAAGGAAATACTAATTAGTTCTCTGTGTATGCCTGTTGGACTATTCTTCGTGAAGGCTGCAGACAAAATGCACCTAAAACTCGCACCTAAAAATCTCCAGGAGATCTCAGAATGACAACATCGGGTACATTTGCCAACAAATCTTCAAACCAGCCCATTCCCATATCTACCAAATTCCTCCTATCACAGCGTTATTTCTTTTCAAAATGAAGACATGATTTATGGAAGAACAGACTCTAAGTTTTCAAAACAAAAAGTGAATTTGAAAAATGTTATCATCTATCTTTGTTCATAAATATGTACAAATGTGAACTTAGTGTATCGATTTGATATATTTTTCTATCAATATTAGACAAGATGCCGTACAGAGACAACGTAATGCACATCGAATCTCGCAACTAAAACCTCACTTTTAAACCTCCGGATGGTAACCCTATATATCAACTCAGTTATATCTGTAAGCGAGAAGACATCCAGAGATACCATCTGCCCCTGCCCACTTCTCTTATCAGGACCTTCGTTCAATGCATGTCAATAACGACCATTCGATGGGTCCTGTCCAATTCCGATGATTAGTAGAATAATGCTTGACTATTTGGGCTAATATAGTCAGCATTGTCAATCACTGGCCAATTATGTTTCATGTGAGCTGAAAACATAATGATTAGAGGCAGCTGAAGGCGAAGATGTTCGGGGACACGCAGAGTTGGGAAATGGCTCTCAGCGAACTTAAGAAATTTAGCATTTCATGCAGGAGTGTCGTCACTAATTNCCAAAGGTCACGCTGATGGGACTATTTGGCTTCGAGGACTTTGTGTGTGTGTATAAAAATGTCATGCTACCACGTCCAAAAACCACCTCAAACGTTGAAGAACATTTGTTTACATTCTCTATACTTTTTCTCATTTATTCTCATTGTTGCAGTTGTGGCACAAACCGTTGCGCTGTCTATAGATCGGGTCAGTGTAATCTTTCACGATCGCGACATGTAGCGTGTTGCAATATGTGATGAACATAGGAGGTGTATGAATGGAATAGACACTTTATTGGGTTTACAGAAATGAATTCTTTGATAAATAATTGCATTGTGCAAACTGGATTCTTATCTATTACAATTCAGATACTATTATAATGTTTTTCTTTACAAAGATCTAGGTAGAAGCCGAGACTTGACACATACATTCACATACAATGTATATGTGTAATTGAAACTGTTCTATAATTTTGCAATGCACATAATATGAAAGCACAATCTATCAAATCATCCCAAAGTTTATCTGGAAGTATATGTTACTATTCAATGTTTTAGTATATAATATGTGCATATGGTTGGTAATATTTTATCACAATATGGAAAGTATAAATATTATTTTCAAACGCTAATTTTGTTATGCCATTCAGTTACAGACTCTTGATGACAACGCGGTAGCCAACTGTGTCCATTTTCGTCAATAGAGAATACCTTGTCACTTTGATGTTTGTGGAAATGTGCTGTTTGTGTGTATATTTGGTTCACGTGATGTCTGTAGCTTTGAGGCATATAACTGTACTAAACACATGCAAAGTATATAGGTTGTACAAAAGATCAATTTGAACCCAATAAGGCCTGAGTCTTCAGCAACCCATGCTTGTAGTAGGCGTCTAAC
>VKKT01008152.1:17296-38184 GCA_008038995.1 Haliotis laevigata | reverse complement strand
GTCCATATTTACAACATGTATTCTGACAAGTAAGACAGTATTTCTGACTAATAATTCTTCACTTTTATCTGGTTTTTGAATGTCCATATTTACAACATGTATTCAGATATATCAAAGCATTACTTCTACAATATCATTCTTCATCATTATGAATACAAAATACCAGTACCATCAAATGTTATATATCATATTTACAGGTATCCCATATCAAGTTATTGACAGTGTTTGCTTTTCAGGTTTTCAGTTGAACAGATTTATACATATAGCATATTTACAAGGAAGTCCAAACACAAAGGATTATCAAGCATACATATAAACAACTAAATGTTATAATCATACACAAATGTTAGGGATTTGTCAGTTATAGTTATTGTGTGTCATTAAATTAATAATTCTGACATAGAATTCTTCACCATTATCTACACACAATGACACTACCATCTGCATACACGTCTTATCCACAGATATACCCCTAAAAGTTATGAACGGTGTTTCATATTTTGTATATATATAAAGACAAATAGCAGGAATTGCGTTATGTTTACAAATAACTCCAAATTCATAAGACATATTGTTCAAACAGCTTATTTTACAGTCTGCGTATTAACGGTTCTGTGCTTTACATAACCTATGATTATGCAAGAAATATGTTCTATTGTCTATTAAAGATTGTTTGTCTCACTGTATTACAATATGTATTCAGATATCTCAAAACCTAACCATAACAAATCTGTCCTCACTGTATTTATAATTCAAATATCCTTGGTAAGAGTCAACATGTAAAAGCAATTTACCATACCATCATTAAAGAAAAAGATATGTTTATGTGCAGTAATATTGTTTTTTCAAATTAAACCAGAATAAACATAGTCCTTCAACACATCACATATATACTGTGAGAAGGATGTACAAAATTTCCCTATAATAGTGAATCTGTTCCTTATCTTTGACAAAACTGGTAAATGTTCCATGGTGTCCTGACAACTGAAAGAATAAAGGTAAGAATTAGTCTTGTGAAGAAAAAAAAAGGTAAAGAAAATAATCTGTCTTTAAGTAACATTTAGAAAATTTATGGAGCTCATATTTACTTACAAAGAAAATCAACGTTTTCTAAATTTCTGTGCCAGTTTCTTCTTTCGTTGTTGAACAGTTCCAGACTTCTTTTGGCCTGCTCCTGCATATTGGGAACTGTTCCTGCCATCCTTCATCTTTAATTCCTGAAGAAAATGCATTCTCTTTTGGAAGAGTGATGTAAAAACCAACAATCCTACATTTATAATTATACAAGAATGATTGATAAGCATTTGTCCATTAAACGACAATTGTAAAGAAAAAAAAAACCCTTTTAAAAATCCTAGTCCAGACTCACAATACAGGAATATTGCTGGGTGTGGCATTACACAGGAAACAAAATTACTATTGCATGAGAACTGTGAGTACCAGGTTCTACTGATAGAGGACATGTCTATGCTTTTGGTGAACAGCTTGTGTCATACCTTAATTTTAGTGGTACATTCATATATTTGTCATCACTATTTTGCCTAAGGGAATCTGTTTCTTAGGAAAATCCAGACCAATCATTCTCTGATCTCATGTTTTAAATTTACATACTGTCCTCATATAATGTTGAGACTAACAACAGAATGTATATATGAATAGATATATGAAAAATTACTATACCTCAACAGCCTGCGTAATGAAGTCAATGGCATCACAGATATGCTCCACACAAAGGCAGGGATGAATCAGTTCAGCATCAAGCTGGTCAATTCTTGATGTAACAGCTTCCAAACCACCTTCTGGCCACATAATGTTTTGCATAAGTAAAGGTGACAAGGGATCAGCAGCCTTTGCAAACTGAAATCGGATATATCTGAATACCGTCTTCTTCAAAGCTGACAGAAGGGCTTCTTGCAACTTCAAATCTATCATCCCAAGAACAGTGTTCATGCGTGATTCACATTCTTCAGGCATAGAGACTCGGTATGTGTCTTCTAATCGGTCAATGATCATGTCAGCCACCAGGTCTTCTACATATTCATAGAGAGATATTAACTGAGTCAAACGGATCCTTTTACAAAAGGCATCAATGTCAAAAACTCTTTTGGGAAAGAAAGATTGCCAAGCCATGAGAAAGTCATTCAAAGTTTGCTGTTTCTGGCGACCAGACAGTGGAGCTCTTTTGAGTAGAGTGAAGGTCATTTCTAAGTAGTCAATCAATGTCTGCATATTTGATGAACTCTTCTCTTTTAGTGAAACAATAGACTTGATGATATCTTTGTCAATGGCTTCATGGCCAACAATGTTGATGATATCTTCCAGAAGTTGGTCAGTCCTGTGTAATCTTTCATCATAAAAGCGGATCATAGGAAACTTAGGTCCTATTAATAGTAATGGCATATTTACCAAGGATTCTGCCACAACTTGAAGTTCAATTTGATACATATCATAGAGTCTTTCTCTTCCATGTCCTAATTCTGTGTTTATTTGAGAAAACTTTGGGATGTCAAGTAAGTCTGGCAGGGTAACAACATGTCTTGATGTAACATTTTCTACAGCTGTTCCATGCAGATTTGCAAACCTGTCATTTAGTGTCAGGAAACTGGTTGACAAGTTGTTCAGTGACAAACTCACAATAACAGAATCTGTCAAAAATTGGTTCTGAATAGACTGCAAAGCCTTTAACACTTGTATGATAGGTGCAGTAGATTTTGTCATTATGCATGCTTCAAGTGGACCTCTTAAATGCACCCTAGGCATGTCTGATATGAATTTATTGTAGTGTTTCAAGACATGAATTTCTTCTCTCAGTTGATTCCAAGACTGCTTGAAGGTCTCAAATGTTTTCATCAGATCTGATTTCTCACCAGCTTTTACTTCTTTCTGACACATATGGATAAAATCTTCAACAGTTCTGCATTCCACAACTCTTGAGTTATTACTCGATTGCCGTATGGTACACATGTGCCATTGAATAAGTGGAATGAGATGTTTCAGCAAAGGCAGTGCATTCTTCTTTTCAAATACTAAAGCCATAATTGGAAACTGTTCAGTTTTTCGTTGGATGACATATTCCCTTTCCATATTTTCAATACTGGGTGACACATTTTCCCTCATCAACCTTGGCAACCTTTCACTCATATTGTCTTCTTCAGAAGCCTCTGCTAATATCATCTCCCAAGATGAGGCAGAACTATGTGGGTTGGTCTTATGGAAAGATCTTACCTCCTCCTGTATGATGCCAAACCTTCTGACCATAATCTCATTGAAATAGTCACTGAAGTTATCTTCAAAACTTACTCTGTCCTCTGGCTCACAAAATTGAGATGTATTGAGAACCCAAAAAGACATCCCATCTTTCACTGTGAAATTCAAAAGTTTACCAAGTTGTGCATTTCCGATTTCCGCCATAACAGAAAGAGCATCCCAATGACTTTGTAAATGTTGGCTGATGTAATGTACTACGTCTACCTCCTCTGGGATATTCATAATCTTTGAGAGATCTGAAGTGGTAGTAAAGCCAAGGGCTAATGACACAGCAAGGCACCCATGAATAGCCATCTGTAAAAGTCGAAATGCTGCAGGTGACAAAGTACCTACGGAGAGAAACTCATTTCTCACACAACTGCTGTCAATGTAGATGTATCCCTGCTTTCTTGTGGACATCAGAGGCAAGAGACCTGACAGCTCCAAACTTTCCTTATTTGATTCAAAATTCTCCTGACAGCCATGGCAGACTGTGACACCTTCACTGGCAAGAAATACAGTGGTCAAACCACACTTACACCTAATGGAATGGCAGTCTTTCAGTTTGTCTCGCCTACATGCAAATTTGCTCAAATGCAAACTGCTCTCATTATATCCCCCTCCTGGGATGTACAATGTTGATGTTTGTTCTGGTTTCATAAGAAGTCTTAACCACAAAGGGGCAGTGTTGCTGATTTGGTTTTCAGTAGGATTGAAGGCAAGCACTGTGCATGTTAGATGAAGAATCCAGGTTACAAGATGTTGGTCTCTGGCTGATTTATGGCTATCCATTTGCAGGAGTGGGAATTTAAATTCATCACATGTGCATAAAGCCTCCAGCATTTTTAGTTGGTTCTTATGAATGTCTTCTTTTGATAAATCACAGAACATCTTTGCTCTTTCTGTTCTTTCAGTGTCTGTCAGAGGGTTGATAGTCTTTACCAGGTATATGTGTTGGAGGGCAACACCAAACACACAGTAGGTGAACTCAGGATTTGTTCTGGCAGCATTAAGTACACTTTTTACTTTACTTTTGTCCTGAGGTAATGCATAATAACCATCAGAAACAGAAAGAAATTTATCCGACCAAGTCATCAGCATTGGGCATAGTTCAAGTGCTACAAGTCTATCACCAACTGCAATTTTCACTTCATTGGTAAATGGGAGATGTTCTGACTGAGAATATAGAGTATCCTCAAATGTCTTCAACCCATCATGTTGGGAAAGTACCTTGACAAAATAGTTCTGCAAGGCTTTAGTTCTGATATCCCTGGTAGATTTGCTAATATCTGAATCCAGCTGTAGGATGCCATTCATCTTCTGTAAGACATGGATTGCAACAGTCTCTTCATTTTGTATGTCACATGCTAACCTTGACAGACAGGTCTTTATATAAGCCAATGCTGTAAGGTGTTTCAGTGAAAAACCCTCACATTTGTACATTTCATCACACTTTAACATGGTGTCCAGGTTGTCATCATCAAACTCCAATCCCTCTTGTGTAAAATGTGTCTCAATGACATCCATGCAAAGACATGCTAACTGTGAGTCTGGTTCACCTTTCTCTTGGAATTCCAGAATGTATCTGTCCAGATTTCTTAGTACAGGGTATTGGAGAAGGTCATCATTGATCAAATCACATTCTTGCATTTCTATCATCAGAATTTGACAAAGTGTTGGACCAAAATAGTTTAAGGTACTTTGAAAAATTGTCAAATCTTTAAGTACCTCAAGTCCAAAACCAACTACAGATGTTTCTGGATCAGTGGCATGACATATGCTTATGTAACATGCAAAGAAATGTTGTAATGCTTCTGTAGGAACCAATTTCTCTTCATTCAGTTTGTGTACTACTTCAAGAATCTTCTTAAATACGACATCACTTTCAACCTGGTTTGATTCAAGTGCATGCCCTATTTCAATAAGATACCTTCTATCTGTGTTGTGTGGAACTGACACAAGCAATGCAAATTCATTACACATCCGTAATGACTGAAACACTTTGGATTCTAATGATACTTCACTTGCCAAAGACAAAACAAGACTGACTCCTCCTACCCATGATTGGAATGCTGAGGTCTCAAGCAGATTTTCTGTAGGAATTAGTTTCTGACAAGCAAATGTAACCAAGTTGGTACTGATGTCCAGCTCAGATTCTGGCATTTCATGTAAAAAATTGTGGTGGTGTTCAGTACTGATCACATCTGACTGTGGTTTGACATATGCAGTTTCAGAGAGGAGATTTCCAACGGCTTCAACATCCTGATCTTCTTTTTTTTCTTGATGTGTACTATCTTGACCTTTGATGTCAATATCTACATCTTTTATGATATCAAAGCCACCAGTTGATTTCCCTTCAGTGTCAGTCTCCAGTGAGACTTGGGTCGCTGATGAAGAATGTTCGTCTGCAGCTGAACTTGGACACAACATGTGCACTGGCTTCAAAGTTTGAAGGACATCATCCACACTCACTTCACTTATACTTAAACAAGCATCCACAAGTTTCAACTCTGCTTCTATTTTATTCAAATGAAGCCAATGTGTAACATGCAAACTTGTCACTGCTGCTTCAAATGGTAGTTCATCTACTTGAAATCTTGATAAAAATGACCATTCTACAACCCTGACTTTTAGACTTTCTTCCATATCAGTGTTGACATTTGAATACATTATGGTTACAAAGTCACGGAGGTAATCACTGAAATGTTGTTCTCCATATGAATACTCAAACAATTCAAAAGCTATGTCATAAACTTGATTTTGAAGTCTGCTACTGATTTCTTTCGCGAGATTTTCTTCAATGTCATCAATTTCCATGCCTGGGTATTCCATAGCAATAGTTTCTGTGCACAATCCTTTAAGGCTTTCAATCCTTTCAATAAACATTTTGCTGAAAGGACATACAAGCAAAAAAGCTGATTCCATAAGAGGGTAAGACTCTGGTCCTTGTGGGTGAGGCACATCACGAATGTCTAAAACTGATAAAGTTGAAACAAGCTGCCTCCAGCATTCAAACTTTTGTTCTTGAAACTCCACTTGTCCAACAGCACAATCCCAAGCATTTGCTGCCTCAAGTTTATAGACCATTGCTGCCAGTGGATATTTCATACATTCCATCAGTTCATTCTCAAGTGCACCATGCAATGTCAGACATGTGTAAAGTTTCAGCTGATCACATGCCACAAGGACTTGCCAGTTCTCTGTTTCAGATTGGTTGAATTGTGTTTCAAGAGTAGAAAACACTTCTCCTTCTATGAATTCCATGAGATATGAATTGGTAGAAATGTTCTCAATCAGGCTTCTAAGACTTGTCAAACTCCTGGCACGGCTGTGGTATTTTATCAAAGTAAATGACCAAAAGAGATAGTGAGCTAGTGGTACCATGTGCTTCAGTTCATTGACAAGTTCAAGTTTTTGTTTCCTCAGAAAATCAGTCAAGGAAATTTTCTTGGGCTCAACTGTATCAACAACTGTCAAATTCCATCCACTCAAGTAGTTCAGAAGACTAAATGATTCATCAGAATCATTTCTGTCCATATGAAGTATAACAAAGACATACTTCTCTTTGCCTGGCTCATTTTCACATTTGTATTCTCCAAGCTCTTTTTCTATAAGGGATTTCATCAAAAGAATGTTGTCTCTATCACAGCTTGTTAAGCATTGTATTACGAGAAATTTCTTTTCAGGGAGACACCAAAATGCATGTAGCCTGGCTGACAACTGTTTCTCAGACTTGAAAGAGCTCAATTTCTCTACTTGACACATTTCAGAAGGCACGTCCAGACATGAAAGAATATTGGTATGAACATTGGTATGACTGAAAATTATTTCCTTGCCTTTCTGTATGTTTGTTTCAGAACTTGATAGAGCATAATCAACAAATTTCTGAAGTCCCCCATGTATAGGCAACTTGTAGTAATAGTCCTGCCATTTCAATACTTCACAAGGTTCCTCACTGTACTTTTGACTTAGCTGAAGGCAAACTATCCCCTCTGGTGTGCAAGCTTTTATCAGAAACATCTTACAGTTCTCAACTATGATTTCATGGTCTACATTTGTTTTGCAGTGTGAACAATAATAATGGACCAAAGATGCAATCAAGTCAGGGTTATCAAAGGGTATCATGTCACTTCTTCTGAATTTATGACCTGGAACTTTTGTGACAGAAGTCATCCAGGCCTCCAATTCTTCAGCAACAATTTTCTCATCAGCTGTCAATATATCTGAAAGCCGGATACACTGTTTTTCAAATCTGTTCAGAAACGGTGGATCAGACAAGTCAAGTTTGTTTTCTTCAACCAAAACAACGCACCGAAAATCTTCATGAACATGACACACTGGGTTACTATAGGCTCCATGTGCTACTCTGCATGTTTTCTTTAAGCCAACTTTAGAGTAGTTTTGGTTTAACATATCATATAGGCTCCCATAAATGCTATCAAGGTCTTTCAATATCAAAACAACTCCCTGTTCCATGCACAGTATTATTTTGCTGAGAATGCGATAGCTGTAGTCATCATTAAGATCTTCATCAAAATGGCTTCCTAAAATTGTGACATGTTGCCGTTCACTTTGCCTGAGTAAATCTTCAACAATGCTCAGAGCTGACTCCCCTCTTGTCACCAAAAGTAAGTGACGAGCTGATCTGTCTTCAATGTTCTCCTGGACCAGTGCAAGGGTGGAAGGTAACACAAGTTCATCAGAAACAGCTCCATTGGTTAGTATCACATCTAGGTGCTCTTTGAACACTGCTATAACAGACTGAACTTCCGATGAAAGGCCTCCAAAGTTGCGGAGTAAACCTCTCACAACCAGATCAACTTTCATTTGGTCATCACTAAAATGTTCTACTGTCATTGATTTGAATTTTCGAGACACATACTTTACTAGAGAGTAGAAATCTCGAAGACCATGAAAGTTTTTGAAACGCTGGTTATTGACATATTGGAAATACGCATCAGCTATTGCTTTTATGAGTACTTCATCTGTTTGATTACTGATGTTGTTATCATTTATATGTAACAGACTCCCTACTTCATCACAATCTTCAACTGTTGCCTCACTGATAGACAGTCCTGTGTGATAGAGTTCATCTGCGTCCATATCTGGCCTAGATAGATGGATAGCTCTGTTCATCTTTGCTGCATCAAGAGCCCAGTTGGATATACCAACAACTGCAACATTTGGGACCTCACCATGCCCAGGTTCTAGCCGACTGTGAAGAACTTTCAAAGGGTTAAATTTTGATGTTTCTGCCAAACCAATTTCATCTAGAACAACTACAGGAAGAACATTTTCCTCTTTAGTTGACTCCCTATAACGTTCCGCTTTCTCAAAGACCTTGATGATGCCATCTGAGGTGGATGACTCTGATCCTTGAAAAGCAACACAGTACAACTGGGGTAACCTCTGGAAATATGGATCAGCTGAATCAGGGCCTCGTAGATTGCTTTTTATCAACTGCAATGACAGTGACTTGCTACAGCCTGGTTTTCCAACAATGAAAACTGGAATTCTATTAAGAATGCTGATCATGATAACAAACACATTTTCTTGTAGAGCTGTGTTTTTTGCAATGCCATCAGGCATTTCCATTCTCTCTATAATATCTCTTTGTTCTTCATGTATTATCTTGAAGATGTCTGTCTCACTTTCACTGTCTCCATGTCTCTCAAACACTCTTGACAGGTTCTCCCTGTATGCTTTCCTACTTGAGGTATCAGGCAATCTTGAGTGATAGACATGTGCCAAAGCCAAAATGACTGCCTTAATTTCAAATTTTCTGCTTTGAGGCAACGATTTATTCATAAGTCCAGCCTTCATTTTTAGTGTTTCGTGAAACCACTTTATCAGATTTCTACATCTGTTGACATCTCGTAGGCTCACACAGGAATCAGTCTGTTCTTTTTTTCTGATGAATTCTTGTGACATTGTCAGAAGTTCCACAAGACAAGAGACAAGGTGTTTTGAAACTGCATTATTAATCATCCGTCTAATGTAGGACTCTTCATCAGTTTTGCTGAGGCTACCATAGTCCCAAATGAAGTCAATCATACTCTCTGGGAGCGGATTCACCCTGTACACAAGCTTTGACTGCTCATCAGGTAAAACTTTGTTATCCAAACCGGCAGTGAAAATACTCTCTTCAGTTCTCAGTTTGTAAGGATTGCAGGCTGCCATTGCTATAAGATTGGGTGCCAAAATGTTACCTTGACAGCAGTGATGACACAGGATATCATTAATCAATCCAAGGTGATTGCAAGTGTTGATTTCATCTAGAAACACCCACACACTTTCATTCATGTTGGACAAAGCAAAAGCATTGCTTTCAAGCACAAAATCAACTATATCTGACTCTTCAACACCTGCATGGATGTTCTGTACTCTGAAAACCACATCACAAATTTTGGACAGATAATGAATTAGACTTGTTTTGCCACATCCTGTATCACCCATGAGTATCACAGGAATATGTGCACGCACTCGAAGAACAATCAATACCATTTTCAACAGATTATCTGGTGTCAAAGCATACATTTCATCTATCTTGTTTAATTCCTCTTGTGGAATACACCCTTGTTTGAACCGTGCAACATGCTGCAATATCTTTTGCAGTTCAGTTTGAGGCAAATCAGAAAACTCTGGCAGTTTCCTTCCTATTTGAGTTTCAAATAACTTTCTGACACTAGCTTGTACCATCTGTTTTGACCTGTAGAGAGCTGATAGAGTCTGGATGTCTTGATTATGAAATGCAACAATCAAGTGATTGCTTTGAGACCACTGAATCATACTGTCTACACGTTGGGTCATTGCTTGTGCTGTTGCCAATGTTTTTGCCATTTGCTGTTTGTCACTGACATTGTCTCCACTGACATTTTGTCTGCTAGACTGCATTGACCTTGTAGCAAATTCTTTAGACATTTCAAGCAAAGCTTTCAATACCTGGGTTTTCACATCATTTACCTGATGAGCTCCAAGCATTCCAGCTACTGTCTGTGTCCGAAAGAAATGACTGCAGGAAAATTTCTTCAACTGATCTGCCAAAAGATTTAAGAAAACTTGAACAACTGTGAAAGACAGATCCGTGTCAAATGAGAAATAGCATCTCAATAATTCTTGGCAGCGTTGTTCTTTCAATGGTTTACACTGTTTTTCACCACTGAAGTACAAATCAACAACATCCATTTTCCCATTTTCGTACACATTTAGGAAATTACAAACAACTTGAACTGGACTGCAGATTTCCTGACTGACACATAAATTATCATAGTTTTGCCATCTCACATGTTCTCGTTTAAAGAATGTGATAGTTTGAAGTGAATTTCTCAAAACACTATCAATTGTATTTGCAATTTCAATGTAAATGTGACTTGTCAACAAGGTGAACAAGTCAGATTTATGTGAAATAGTCTTCAGAACAATGAGCTGAAAAAGCAGCTTTTCTAAGTCAAAAGGTCTTGTTATCAAACCAATATCAAGGTGGAGAACATGAGATGGTGACAAATCAAGACACCTTAACTTTCTGATCATTTCTGGGGGTGTAACATCCCCACTGAGGTGTAAAGTACAAATGTCCAGATTTTCCGTGTGAGCTCGTTCTTGTATTGTTTCTGATTTTCCTTGACCAGGAAGGTCTGATGTAACAGTAACTACATGTGGAAATAGATTTTGCAGACATGTTTCCATTGATGATTCAGACAATGGCTGCACCTGATTCACACTATCGCCAAAATTATCCAGAAATGGATGATGAGAACCTTCACAAATCACTGCCATTAACACATTGCTGTGTGCTAGACTTTTCAAGCTCTCAACAAGCTGAAACTGGACATCATTGGCTAGTTTCTCAACAGACACAATAACAAACAGCTGTGGGTTGGTTAGGTTTTGGGATCCATCACATCTATTTAGCAGAAGTTCAATATCTCCCCACTGTGTATCTTCCTGACAAAAGAGAAGTTGATGAGGGAGAGGAATGTGTCCTGTAGTGTTCTGATATAATGCAAGCACTGTTGGAATAATCATGCTGCTGTTTTCATCCAAACTAGCAACAAAAATATTTCCAGGCCGAACAGCATCAGCCATCCGAACTGGCTGCTTTGGTCCAAACATGTCTTTGGGAAACGGTATTTTCTGACAAGTCAGTTCAGACAGTACTTTATCTAAGGTTATCCCAACTGTCTTTAAACCAAAAGTATCTTGTATGTCTATCACGTCCACTGAAGCACATACTGTCTGGTAGGTCATTCTAGCAGAATTTAGATTTGCTGCTTGGCAACCAGTATAGAAAAGCAAATTCCTTGTCATAGTTTCATCTTTCCCTTCTTTTAAGTACAAGTGAATTGTTCTTAATTGTTCAGGATAGAAAAAATTCAGCCAGTAATAAGTTTGTCTGCTATCAGATAGAGCACTCTGCCAGACAGTCAAGGTTGTTTCAAGATTCTCACGGTGGGTCTCAAGATGACTGATGTCAAGTCCCCCTTTCAGCAAACTCCTGCAATCTGGATAACCTGAATGACGCAGTCTGTCTAGCATGTTAGCAATATTGATCACCTCATCCACTTTGGTAATAAATGATTCATATTCCATTTGGACTTTGTCCTTCTGATATCCCGGAGTTTTTCTCTTTGATTCAGTATTCACCATCAGTAATACTCTGCTTCTGAGATCATTCAAATCAGCTCCGGTATGGGTTGTAAGCACACCATGACTTCTGTATGACAGTTTTACACTGCATCCATTTTCATCTAACTTGAAAGAAAATTTTGCCCCTTTCTTTAATGTGTTTTTCACAACATCCTTCGTCATTTCACCTCTGTTGGCTACATTATTGAACAGAGTTTTAAGGCCATGCAAATGTGTCTTACAAATGTTGATCTTTTCTGCTAGTTTTTCGACCTGAGCATCTTTTACTGATTTACTCAGTACTGCCAGTACTTGAAGTACTGTCTTATCTGATCCTGAATGCATCAAGGGACTAAGGAATCTTTTCACAGCTATCAATGCAGAAACTGTTGACTCTTGAATTGACTGCTCTGAGTGTTCCTCAACAGCATCAATAAGATTACGCAAATCATCCATTGGTTTATCCGTTAAGAAGTCTATCAAACCTTTTGATGATGACAGTTCCTTGAGAACATGCTGGAGATCTTCTGTTACTAACGCTTCAATTTCATTTAACAGCTCTCTTATACGATGTAGCTGATACAGGGCAATTAGATCAAAATCCTCATGTCTTAGTGCTGAAAATGCATGTACTGTCGCAGTAAATGACACATCTTCTACAGGATTATGTTGAAGAATAGCAACTACTTTGCTGATCACTTGTAACTTCTTGTCATACTGTGAGTAGTCTCGGACTATTTCTAAGGCATGCAATATCCACTTTGGAAAGGTAGATTTGAAACTTTTTTCAGCAAGCCTGATTTCTTCTGTGATATCTTTTGTCTTGACAATAATTAGAAGACAACCTAAATGTGCATCCTCTTCCTTGAATAGGGGATCCCAGATCTTCTTATAGTTCCTTTGTCCATCCTCAACAAGCATGGCACATACTCTTAGTGTTACCTCAGGTATTTCAGAAACTCTTGTGTCTCCAAACACAAAACAAATATCCTCCACTGGATCTGCGGTTGTGTCAGTTAGTGAAACATCCATCTTTGATAACAATTCTTTTGTCAGTTCCATGCATATTTGCCAATAGATTTGTGACTGAACTACTATTGCCATATTGTCTGAGTGTGTAAGGAAACTTATGAATGGATCCCAGTGTGTTTGATCTAAAATACATTTCACTGGTAAATCACCTTGTTGAAATTGGGATATTTTCCTCTTAAGGATATCCTGAGCAAGATATACATCTGGGACATTAATGCCATTGAAAGAACGGATCTTTTTCAGTACAGTGGTCAGCAATTTTTGATCTCCTTCAGCAACAGTAATTGCTTCTATGTGCTTAGTTAGTTCACCTCTTACTGTTTCATAGTCAGTATTTGAACTTGAAGCTACTACAATTTCACAAAGCCCATGAATGTGCTCGTCATCGCCATCTGTAAGTTTTCTCAAGAACTTCACCGCAAGTGTTTTATGTTCCAGCTTGGCCTTGAACGTTCTTCCTATTTTCTTGGCTTTCTGTGCCAGCTGATTTTGCATTATGCCGGTCTGGAATTCACCTTTAATGTTGAAAACCAATTTCCAAAACTGCCAGTTCTGTAGCATCAACATCAAGGCATCATTTTCATCAGGACATTCCTCAAGGCCTGAGTAATTTACAGCCAAAGTGATCATTCTTGCATGTAAGCTGAAAGAAATGAATAGAAGTATATTTGGTGCATGTCTTGAATATTGTTTAAGAATTATGATAATCTATATTTACTCAAAAGCCCAAAATGAATCATTCAAATTTATGAATGACAACTTTTTGTTTATCATGTTTACTGCATAGAGTGATGTTTCAATGTATACTGAACCGAAAAAAACCCTGCGAAACGATAGAGGTTTCTCAAACCACACACTTTAAACAATCAAAACGGAGGATTGCGTTTAAACTTGAAAATTATTGTTAACACATGTTCGGGAATCACATTTAGAGTTCACACAAAAACATTCCCCCAAAATGGTCCCACTAAGATACTTCAAAGTCAGTATCGTGTTGGCCTCCATGGGCATCTATGACAGCGTTGCATGGTCTGTACATGGAAGGAATTAGCCGGTTGTTGAAGGCCATAGGGACTTGGGTCCGTACTCTGCTTAATGCCTGATCAAGTCCAGCCGGAGTTGTCGGCCTTGGTTGAAGGTCATTCAGTCTTCTTTGAATCTCGTCTCAAAGGTGTTGGACTTAAATCCGGACTGCAGGTCATTGAAGGGATTTGTCCAATGGATGCCATGTTGTCTTAGGAAGTCCAGTGTTGCCCTGGCAGTGTGGGCACAAGCGTTGTCTTGCAGGAAGGTGTGATTTCTGCGACGTTCAAAATCTTGTACAACGTAGGGTCTTATGACTTGGTCAGTATAGCGAGCAGCTGTCACGCCATTTCTTCGCCTTGGACCGTGATTCTGGAACACCATGGGGCCAACTCTCTGGTTCAGATTGATTGCACCCCACACCATGATGGTTGTACCACCCCATGAGTCTCTTTCAACAATACACGCATTAGAAAACCGTTCCCCATGTCTTCGCCATACTCTCACTCTGCCATTGGTTGTCGAAACACAAAACCGGCTTTCATCAGAAAAAATCTCAGTTCTCCATAATGTCAGTTTCGATGCTCAGTTGCCCACTGCAGTCGGTTTGGGCGGTAACGTGCGGTGAGGACAAGACCACGACATGGTCTGTGACAGCAGAGGTTTCTTTCGCGGAAACATCGACGCAATGTATTGGAACAAATGGGTCTCTTGTGAGTCCCAGTGGTCTGGTGAGCTGTTTTCGTGGCCCTGGGGAAGCGATCCTGCAGATGATTGCGCACAATCTGTCGGTCTTGACGTTGTGATGTTACTGTAGGTCGTCCACTACCTGGGCGGCCTGGGATGCTGTTAGTGGCCTGATACCACTCCTGCAGTCAGAAGATTGTCCTAACATGAACATTAAAATGATTGGTTACCCTCCGTGCAGCCTGGCAAACTTGCAATCGTCCCAAGGCTTGGTTCCTTGTCATCTCTCGTAAGTCATGGTATGGCGATTGTGTCAACACAAGAATGATTTCAGGCGAGTTTGGGACTTGCTTTCATTGGTAGGGTTGTCACGATCGGGTCCTAGTCAAAAGGGCCGTTTCCCAAAACGGAAAAGTCAATAGGGCCGCAAGAAAGTCAAAATAGCCGCAAACCCCAAATCAAAAGGGACGCATCAAAAAATCAAAAGGGCCCCATCAAAAAAGTCAAAAGGGCCTCAGACCCCTAGTCAAAAGGGCCCCATATAAAAAAGTGTATTATAGTAAAAGGTTATACATCTATACAATGTATACTTTATACATACTAGTTCACTTTTTAATAAGATATTTTTTCAATATTTGAAAGAAAATGCTGACAAAGAATAGATGTATGTGATGTTTATTTATTTTATAGTTTGGCAGAGAAATGCATTTAACAATAGTACAACACACCTGTAAGAAACTAAAATATTTCACAAAAACACTTTGATGCTATATTTGTGTTTTGACAATCGTGTAAGCTGTCACTAATCCCTAAGATTTCTTTGCTCTTCAGTGAATACTGTCAGAATATTTTAGAGTATTGTTTTCATTGTTAATTAACCTTACAATTGAAACACATATGTCAGTTGAGTTGACCCAGTGTCAATATGTGACTATAAAATCCTGGACAGACTTGTTTTTGATGTCACTTCCCTCTACTATGCCAGTAAAGTGTGTGAAGTGTTTGAAAACTCAATGACGTAACCAATGGATGATTCAAATACCTCTGAGAAAGAATCATTAGACTTTTCTTTATTTTTCACTCTTTTCATAAATAACCCATAAAGCACTCAAAATGTTTCCTGATACCCCTATCTGATATATAATTATACATTTTCTATAAATAGAGTTGCAGGCTTTACGGAAATCTATAAATGCTTCATAGAATTAACCTTTCCATTTAGATACATGTTTTTGAATAAGAGCCTTTAATACAAATATATTGTCTGTTGTTCAGTAACAACTGAGTTAGCAAATTCAAGATCACTGCTTGTACTGTACTGATCAAAATCAGGAATACCCTCCTGAAAATCACCTGATCTTGCATTAAAATCACCAATAATTAATATAACTGGATCTGAAGTAAAACATTCACGGTGTTCAACAATTAAATGCTCAAGCTGAAAATAGCACATATTTCTTGATTTAGTTTAAGAATATACTTACATATGTGACATATTTAAGAGTGTTACAAATCTCTCAATAGAATTTCTAGCTAAAACTTTAAACCACCTGCATACCGACCTTTCTGATTGCCTGACAACAGTTTAATAGCATATTTAAATCTGTAAAATATTTTACAAGTCAAACTGGTGAAGCCATGTCTCTGTTAGTCCTATTATATAATAAGATTGCACATAGTCAATAAAGTGTGGAAAACCTCCACTAATTTTGGCATTTGCTGATATAGACAGACAGATTGTTTATTTCTCTGCCAAAGTGTTTGTCATAATCATAAATAATAAGTTTGTTGTTACTTAGATGAAATACTTAACCATCACATACATCTATTCTCTGTCAGCATTTTCTTTCAAATATTGAAAAAATATCTATTAAAAACTTAACTAGTATGTATAAAGTATACATTGTATAGATGAATATAACCTTTTACTATAATACACTTTTGAAAAAAGATGTTATTATTTTTCCATATGGGGCCCTTTTGACTAGAGGTCTGAGGCCCTTTTGACTTTTTGATGGGGCCCTTTTGACTTTTTGATGCGGCCCTTTTGACTATAGTACTGTCGGAAATAGAAAAAAACAGTTTTTAGGCTGTTACTCTGTAACCCTAAAATTTACACAATTGCAAATAGCATATGTCTAACTAACCCACTTTGGCCTAACTGGGCGTTCAGTGGGATGCGTAATACGATATCCAGAAAAGCATGTTTACTCGCATAATCGGGCAAAACTTAGAAAAAAAACTGAATAGCTGCTGAAAACAATAGGTCAGACTATAGATGGCAATTAGGTCGCTCAGCCAGGTAAGACGACGGACCGCTTTGTCGACAGATCTATACCCACTACGGCACTGTCCATCCAATGTCCGTGTACGGGAATGTCTACATCGTCTTTTGGCGCTCCATTTTCGTCCAGCACTTCTAGATACAGGATAGTTTGCTCGGTCCCAAGATAGATCTGTTTTGCAAACCTATGGATGGCATAGATCCCTTCTGGAAAGTCTACACATTTCTGGATGGCGGGCGTTTTTGGCGGCGACACCTGGGCGATAGATTTCATAGCCTTTTGTAGTTCTAGATATTCTTTGTATTCCGACGTTCTCAATTTCCTCTATCTTCCTGCGCTCGTCCAGACACTCTTTTCCCATAGGAGATGCCACTACTTGTATTTTCTTCTAACAAATCTCTTTGCCGGTTTGTCGAAGAACGATCTTTAGGAGGATTCGATCTCGATTTGCAGGGTGTGTTCGTACACTTCGTCTCGAGAAAAATCCTTTTCTACCAACCAATACGTTTGTCGTTCGAAACAGTCTGTCTTCGTTCTCTCGAAGTAGGAGTCGTGTTGTAGTACTCTTTCTAGTCCCGCTGTAATCCAAACAGTGATCATTTCGCCTCTGAATGGAGGACGATGAGTGTGGAACGGTTGGTGGTTCGGAAGCCGAGAATGCCGTATCGGCCAGCTATTGCCCCTACTATGTTTGTATCCATATTGCAGAGAGCTTTTTCCACAAGCAGTTTGGATTGTCTTCATTATTGGATATATGCTGTGGTTTCTGCTAAACTGTCTTGCAGAGCTTCAATCTCCTTTTTGTGTAGTTCTGCTCTTTCTTCCCGGATTTGTATTTCCTTTTGAAGTGCCTTTTCGGCTCTTCGTCGCCAATTTTCTGCCTTCTCGGACTCTAGTAGCTCCAGCAATTTCCTTCTTCGTGTTTGTGTAGACAGAGTAGAAATTTTGCAATTGGCAGCTATGTTTGGCATTTCTTGGAAAGGTTGGTCGGATCCTTCTCTGCCCAGCTTTTGGCATTTCTTCTGTCTCCATTGCCATTCGATGTGTGGAGTTGCTGGGAGAAATACACCTGGATCTATGGCAGATGGATGTAGAGCTGTTGGCTTCTTGCTGGCAGGTAGCACCGTCTTGGTATTCTCGCCTTTGGCATAGCATCGGAGTGGGCCTAGTTCCACTGTATCTCCTTCTACCGATAGGATGTCCACGCGGAATATTGGAACCCTTCGAAAACCGAAGTCTCCTATGGCCCAGTCGATGGTATTTCCCAGGATTCTGTGTTGGTTGGACGAATGTGTACTCAAGACACGCAACCCGTTTATGAATGTGCGTACCACGCGACGAAGATGGTTTGCTGTGGACGGTCGGCTAGGACCAAACAGCAATCTATCTTTTCTGCGAGACGAAGCCACTGCGTTGCTGGTGGTTGTACTATGAATAGACCATCACCTGCTGGCGAAACCCACTCCAACATGTCTTGCAAAACGTTTTCTGCTCTGTTGGTGGACCTGTCAGTGTCTTGGCAGGCGTACAGCGACACTTCTATGCGAGTGCATCCTTGTTGTTGTTACGTCTGGGTGGAGAAATGTTTGGACAATCTACATAGTCAGCAAGATGGCCGCTAATCAGTTCTCGGATTTCTCCGGCTTCAAAGTTGCAAACGACTTTGTTGTACAGCTTGGTGTGCATCGTTTTGCCGGACTTTGTTGTCTCTACCCAGGTGCAAACATGGTTGATGACAGAGTGGGTGTTGTCCAGGATGTTGGGTTTTTCGCTTTCGTTAGCTTCCACGAGATCGCCTTGTTCGACAAAACCATGTTGGCTACAGCGGAATTGCACAAGCTGTTTGCGGTCTAGGACGCCGGAATAGTCTCGGGTGTAGTTGATGCTGTAGATCCCTAGTCCTTTGCCTTGTAGTTTTGTTTCTATGTGACATTAAATATTAACTCAGTTTTGTTTCTAGATTTGACAATTTCTCTTGGAGTTGGTCGATCGAGATTTCGAAGACATCCACTTTGGCCACGAAGACTGCAAAAGGGGTTTCGTCGTCATTTTGGGCTTTCCCAGTTCGTAGCGATTTCTGTCGGGTTTCGCTTTCTATCTTTTGGATCATGCTGGCAATAGCTCCTGCACTCGTCTTTTGCACCTTGTGGAGAAGTGTCGCATACATTTTGGTTGCTTCCGTACACTGTTTGTAGGTGTCGCGTAGTATCCAGTGGAGTAGTCCAACGATTTTTTTTCATGTGGCCGTGCTCTCCCGTCCTACACTGGACGCTTCCCTTGTGCTGCACTGTGTCTTTGCAGGATAGATAGCCAAACACATAGAGGTCGTCGACAAAGGCTGGAATACCGGAGAGTGGTTTCAGGTGGGTATTCACGAGATTTCCGGAGAGATAGTCTACTGTCGAGATATCAGATACAAGGATGTTGTCATGCGTGTTTTCCAGTAGGAGGTGGTGTGCGATCGATTCGCTGCACCGAACGCCCATTTCTTGGAAAGTTGCTGCGATTTGCTTCGCCATAGTTGTTGTTGTCGGAATGTATCCTGTATACTGTAGCAACTCCATATGTCTAATTGGAAGTTCTAGCAACCTTGGTGTCGGGTCAAAAAATGGATGTGTGGTTGCTGAAATGGGTAGCCCTAGCGAAAATGAGATTCTTATAATATCGTAGTCTTTCTCGGGGAGGCCTTCCCCGTCCAAGATGTTGACCTATAACTGGGATCAAAACTCTGTTGGCCTCGAAAACATCAAAATCATGTTTGCACGATTTATACACAGAAAAACGTCAAGGCTTACGCGAATCTCGACGGGGTGACAATTAATTTGGAGAAAAAAATTGCGCTCACAAAGAGTTTTTTACCTCTAAAAATCCATCTCATCAGCTTAGAATTTACGCATGAGAAATTGTCGGAAAACCAATTGAAGGCTCTTCCATAATATGAGTATAAACCATGGGTGACGTGTCAAACCTGAGTCTACACGCTACCATCGCGTTCTCCGATCTTGGGAACACGCCGGGATTCGATTAAACCAGTACAGGAAACGCCTTATACGTATTGCACTTACAAAACGACGTGTACAAATGACTAAAAGTGATCATCGAATCTCAATTGAACTGGATCATTAATCTTATCCTTACCTACCCCTATCTTCTCATGGATTAGTGTGGTAATATCATCGAACTAAAAAATAATGGGATACTACTGGGGAAGTTTGAGCCTCAAGAAAAGATGATGTACGTCAGATCTTTACCAGATCAAACAGGTAATATGTTAGTCACCCGTCCGGAAAACAAATATAAACGGTTACACTTAAGAAAAAAACCTCAAATCCCATATACGTGGTACCAATTTATACAAGGCTCTACACTTATTATTGATGTCTTTCTTGGAGATGCTGGCATGATCGCCATCAAAATATTATCAACCATTGTTGTCCCCATCGTCCTGGTTAGAAATAGCAGCCAGGGTATCGGGGCTGGTGGGAGTAGCTCTTAAGTTCATTTCACGTCGGCTTTAACGTAAAGCATTGAAACACAATGAAATTAGAATTCTAGCTGAAGCGAAGTTAAACACGATCGATGATCACGTGTCCAAAGCACTTACGGACAGTAAAATCTCTGAGGAAGAGTTTCGTCTGGTGAAGTCGGAAATCGCCAAATACCACAGAATGAAACAAGAGATTCGAACCAAGTCTAGGAAAACCGCTTACATCAGCGAAGAGGAGAAAAAATAGTTGATAGAACAAGTCCAACAACAGATCATTCAAACCTTCCTTACCAAGAACAAAGATCTCATAAAAGATTAACGTTGAACTGTTTTGTAGATATCAACATCACATAGCCTAGTGGAAACCCAACAATTCGTGGAATTAACCCCCCAATAACCTAGCAACACAAACTGCCCAAGAAACCACACTCGTCCAGCGACCATATATGAGCGCTGGCGTGACCTACAACATGGGGCTAACTATGTCAGTAGAAAGCTCATGT
>VKKT01008139.1:15503-28288 GCA_008038995.1 Haliotis laevigata | reverse complement strand
TATCATGTTTACCCACTATGGAGAGGCACATATCAACTCATGCCTGTTTACCCACTATGGAGAGGTACATATCAACATACCATGTTTACCCACTATGGAGAGGCACATATCAGCGTATCATGTTTACCCACTATTGAGAGGCACATATCAACTCATGCCTGTTTACCCACTATGGAGAGGCACATATCAACATATCATGTTTACCCACTATGGAGTTGCTGAATATATCAAAACCTGCATGTTTACGCTCCAGGTGTAAAATATATCATCTGTGCTTGTTTATAGTCCTGGTATATAATATTCATATATGCTTATTTGCATGCCAGGTGAAATATATGGAGATTATTACACGAGCAAGTCTGTCATACGACTTTTACGAAACGAGTGTGAAATTTTGTATTGCCCGAGCAAAAGCGAGTTTCATATAAGTCATATGACACACTTGCTCGAGTGTGATAATTTTTTTATTATCCATTTCATTCATCTACATTTGTGCAGTAAAAGACGGTAAGCAAGTGTGACGGCCCACTTCATTGACGTCATGTTCAATTGTTTAATGACGTCAAAGACGAAAAATTACAGAAACAATGGTTGCTAGGCAAAAGTGATATGTGCACATATGCACATATAATATATGTGACACTGGTTATGGTTCACCATATGGGTAATAAATTTCAGTGCATGCTTGTTTACTTTCCTGATGGGCAATGTATCACTTCATGCTTGTTTATATTCCAGGTGAACGATAATATCAATATACATGCTCGTTTACATCACAGTATTACAATATATATACAATTAACTGTTTTCATTTCAGGTTTTCCAGTGTTGTTGATAGTGGCGTGGGTAATCGCAATGACGCAGATGTATGTTGCAAAGTAAGTATTCAAATAGCTTTTTAATACAATGTAACATTAATATGATGCCGATTAACAGTTCATATAATACTGTTAACAGTTTATATGGTCTCATATGTTAACAGTTAAAGATATGTTTATCAGTTAATATTTTCATACTGGTATACTGTAATTATTACAGGAGAAAATATTACCCTTTGCCTGTAGGAAACGTATTGAAAATTGTTGTATTATCCCTTTTGTCAGAACGATGCACCGACTAGCTAAAGACCACGGCAGTGTGTCTTTCAGTGTCTCATCTTACCATATATCTTTATATCGCATGATGTATAAGCACGCAAGTATATTTTTGTCCAATGGGGTACCCAATGGAAATAATATACTGAGGAAGGTCTGGTAAAAAAAGTGTTAGTAGATCATCACTTTGTTATATTTTCCCATTAATTACTAATATTTTCTTGCATTTTTCAGATGCTGGTATGCATATTACTATCTAAAAATAATATGGATCATTGAAGCGCCTAGAGTAGCAGTAATAGCTGTAAGTACAAAGAACATAATGTTTGTACGAAGTATTAGATTACATAGGATCACAATTTTAATTGAACGACTGGTGCACTTTAATCGACGTGCAACCACGCGTCCAGATTTATGCATGTTTTTATTTCAGACCTCCTGAGACACCATGACAATTTTTACTTGAAAACCCACTCATGATCCAGCATAAAATGATGATCCCCATAATATCTTTTAGTATGTAGCTTGGGGATTTAGCCACCCTTTGTTGCTTAACTCCCCACTCAGCAATATTCCAGCTATTTAACGGCGGTCTGTAAATAATCTAGTCTGGACCAGACAGTTCTGTAATTGACATCATGATCATCGATCAATATAATTAGGATACGTTGACATGCATCAGAGAAATCAGCGAGTCTGACCTCCCGCTCTCGTCGCTACGACAAGGATGGGTTGTTGAAGACCAATTCTTACCGAATCTTCAAGGTGATTTGAGGATATCGCAATGGCAATGAGAACATACCTATAAGCGTTTATAGAGTAATGTTTTTTTCTGATCATGTTGTGGGGAACAAACTTAAGGATTTTATCCTCTAAGTATCAGACAGACATGATTATTTGATATTTGTGTTGACATTTTAACTGGAAGGACATGTCTGACCTTAAGCTGTCCATGGAAATGTCATCGATATGTTTCTCTTCTAAATACATCCCAGCTGTACATCAGTTAATCCCTCAGACTTTAATGCAGCATTATTTTGAGATATATAATCCCGCATACTCAACCTACTTTTATATACGAGCTAAAAACACTTTTCCATAATAATTTCAAAAGTCCTGTGTACCATTTCAGCTAAATATTACGCATTTGTTATGCTAGACAATAACATGGACATTTGACGCTGCACTATTTCTCAGTTCTTTTCTTCTTCTTCTCTCTTCTTCTTGTTCTTCCTCTCCTCCCCTTCTTTCTTTTTCTTCTTCTCCCAGTCTTCTTTCTCTTCTTCTTCTCATCTTCTTCTCTAGCTTCTCAATCAAATTATCTCATTTGTTTTTATTTCCAGGTCAATTTATTATTCCTTTTAAACATCATCAGGGTGTTGGTGATGAAACTGAGACAAAGCCACACGAATGAAGCAAACAAAGTCCGGTTGGTATATCAATGTTGTGACAGAATTTCATATTACTCTATCGTTGAAGATTCTGATTTGATCACACACTCAAAATAGTACATGCACTAACACAAAACCACACACACATACACACACACACATTCCTTTGAATGCTGTTAATACCATATTGTTCCAATGCCCTAAAGGTATTATCCTGCTGCACACAGAAAGAAAGTTCTTTTATATCTTCGTACTTTATCAACTATGATTATTACGTTAGTTGCTCAAATGTAACGTGTGTTTCCGATATGTTTATGTCGTTCACACCCGAAGAGGTAGCACATTTTACATCCAGCTTCAATACTTTATTTCCCATTAGTGCTGAAGCAGCTTTGTCATTTACGTTTGTTTGGAAAGAAGACCAAACTTCGTCAATACAATATTTGTATTACATGATATGACAGTGACCATCTGAAGGAAGGTCGGGTGTTCTTGTACAAAATGTAATTGATATCAATGGTGTCCGATGTCAGTAATGACTCCAGTGTCACACCTTGTAGGATGCTCAGATAACGAACCCGAACCGACCTGGGCATCTGAAGATATCAAGCATCGTGTACAAAATATTTGCATGTGAATTGTTTTAGTAAACCCTCAGTGACAACAGTTTAGGTGCACATGGAAATGATCGGATCACGCAGACACGACATTTTAACCAAAACACACATCAGAAGGAATGCATGTATTGTCTGAAAGAAATGTAACAATAGGTGAATTGTCATGTCACCATGGAGTTGTATTGTTTCTTACATTGGTAATATATGCTGTGACTGATCACTTGCCCGTCCATTCCTGGGAGTACCTGGGTACTACTTAGAATGCCCCAGTCCCTAAATTACTTGCCCCGGCCCCAGTAAGTGTATTTCCCTGATGGAAACATAAGGGAACAGATGAAAGTACAATTGTCCCTACATTTATTTCCCGATTTTCACCGATAGACGAATACAAATCACGGGGAGTAACCTGGAAAGGAACACAGAAACACTTGTACATGCATGTGTTCCCTTTTTAGTTACCATCAGTATATGTCCAAGCGGTATGAGACTTTGAACTATTTGAAAATTTAATATAGGTGGTCTTTAACTTATTTCTAGGTATTATAACTTGAGAAAAAGTGGTGGCAGGTTCACTTCGTCGTCAATTCTGTCAATTCTTGAAAGGATAATCTGAACAGCTGCTCTCATGCTGATTATAGACCGTGTTTAACAGAAACTTTAATTCATTTAAACATCAATTCATCTGGAAGAGACTTTATGTTTATTTATCATACTATTTATATTTCTACTTAGAACCGATCAGCAATGTCGGATCTTGTTCGAATCTTAACAAAAACAAATTCTATCAACAAACGTTCTGCTCTAATCCTAATACCAACTTGCATTACCATCAGATGTCAGAATACCCGATCAACATCTTTAATGAAATTAATGTAACTCCAACTGCTAAGTTATAACAATGTGTGTGTGAGACACGTGTTGGACTGCCATACAAGATAAAAACACCGTACAATTAATGGTGAACATTGGTATATTGGATACCTGTGTTGATTCAATTAATCTTTGTCGAGGATATTTTGAGTAGTGTCTGTTTCCAACCAGTGGTCTGATAATGGTATTCAGATTGATGAAGTTCTTACCATATTAAGTTATGGATACGTGGGAGGCACATTGTGTATAGAAACGTAAGTTCTGTTGCAACACATGCTATTAGTCATAGATGTTTTGCAAAGTACAGTGCATTACCCATTAATTCTGAAGTGCACGAGCCTGCCTTAGAGCTGTGGGTTTGTATGACACCTGCCGTGTCTGGCATCGACGTGGGTGGACCATCTTCCTCCATCAGATGTATTTGTGGTAGCCTCTGATCAACAGCAGCTGACTCTTGAGCACCTAAAACCTTCGGCTTGTACATGGATATGCGATGTTCACGTTTTTATGTCCCAGACATCCCATCAACTGGATCTGTTTTAACTTTCTTAAATAACATGATGTCAGTAACACATATTTGTCAAATCAAATGTTTTAACCTTTATTTGAAAGTACAATGAATTGGTATTCGTATTCGGACATAATTGCATATTGTCTTACATATGTCAGAAAAAAAGCTACAGTGATTATAAAGAACGTTAACAATGCGCATACGCAACTATTCCCAGGTGTGTTAATCAATAATATCTTTCAAAAAACGTTATTGTAATTTATGTCAGAAGAAATTAATATCTGATTGTATGCCATCGTAGTCTTTAACGTGTATCCAGGGAGTATGCCTAAATTTAAAATGGCGTTTCAAGAACGATGCGAACTCCCACTCGTCTTGAGCCATTTAAAATACAGACGCTCTCTTCAAACATATGGCATTTACGAAATAACAGAAGTAATCAGTGATACAGTTCTATAAATATCAACGTCGTGTCGCAAATGTTTCATATCAATGGTCTTATATATCACATATCGGTGAGGTGTTCTCATCGAAGATTAGTTTGCAAAATGAAATAGACTGCGGCTGTCCTTGGACGTAATGAAACTGGGAAAGAGAAATACCAATGATAATATATTTTAATTTCCTCTTATTTATTCTGGTTTGTGGGAACACAACCATTATGCCTGATGTCCTCCACACCGTCCCAGTATAAACCGACCGGAAAGAAATGTTAATTATTTTCTTTATCAATTTCAATAACCGCTTTGTTTTGTTTTTTTAATTTTCAGAAAAGCCGTAAAGGCGGCAATAGTACTGCTACCATTGCTTGGTATAACGAACTTTGTGGTGATGATAGAACCAAGTCATGATAACATAATCAAGTTCGGCGTGTGGGCATTCAGCGCCCATTTTCTCATCTCATTTGAAGGTTTCTTTATCTCACTGCTTTACTGCTTCCTTAACGGAGAGGTAAGTTTACAACTACTTATACGCTGTAACTATATGTCCATGAAGATTGCTCTATCTTGACCGTTTTCATATATCATCGTTCACCCTGATTGCAAAACATCTTGTTGGATAGGTTTTGAAATACATGCGCAAGTCCTCTTTGACACTGGTGTATGCAATGACAGAAAATGACATTTTATGGAAGTAAACAATCAAATACAATTGAACACAATACCATTTGGAATTCATCATGTTTAATGACAACTGCTGAATTGTGGTAAATAGCTGTTGCATATAATTGTAGGATCTTAGTAAGAGAACTATTGGATCGGTTGAACGAGTGCTCTATTAATTACTCATGGCGAAGTTTATAACTATCTTCTTTTATTTTTCTGTCAGCTCTGTCGACCTTTGGTTTTATATTGTCATTGCACACTATCACACTTGCACAAGTGGTTTATCAACTTTAAAAATTATCACACCATCTTATCAACCACACATCTATTTCATTTGGCATCATATTGTCTACATCTATTTCAATGTCATACGTATGCTATAGGTTATATAACAATATATAGCACCAAAAATAAGAAAAGAATAACAAACATTTCGAATCTTCAATTCTATGCCACGATCATTTCGCAATGGAACATTGAGAAAATTATTATATTTATATATTATTATAATTTTTATTCTAAAATTATCAATGTGTCTTCATTCTGTACATATTCTGTAATGCAACAAATTCAGTATAGTTCAACCCCGTTAATCTGTAACATCTAGTTTGGGAAACTTCTCCACATTAAAATGTGTTTCTCTTTACAGTGCCATGTATGTGTTGCTTCATCTTCAGATTGATGCATTTTCAAACGGTTGAGAATTGATGATTTCTGATCAATATATTGTCTGATTTTGAAAAACAACAACATTTATCATTCCAATATTAATGAACCTAGGTGCAAATAACGCTACAGAGGCAGTTATGTCGAAGATACCCAACTTCTGCATCACTCGACTATTCCACGGTAACATGGCGAAACGGAAGTAACAAGGTACACAAGAAGTGATGGCGTCTCACCCAAATATACATGACGTTGTCTGGCTAACAGCATGCAGCACAGATTAGGACATGCGCAGTCTAACTTTCAAACTTTGTATTCTTGTGTTATATGAGCACCATTGCACAGCATGACTTACCTAACATGTATTGATTTGGAACCACAGTCAAACGATTTCATGGTTAATTCAAGACCCAATTAACCTGTGGTTATCAGTTCTACGAGAGGTTCCAAATCGAAACATTGATCAGGAGGCAATTTCATTACAGTTTGATCAGCATTGTTTGTTTGAAATGTAATGATGAAGAAAGTTTTTTCGAGAACAACCAAGGTTGCAAACTCATTTAGACAGGCAATGTACTCAATAACTTGGGAGAGTCTTCCTGTTATTGATTTTAATTACATGACGATGAAATCTTTTCAGACTGTGAATGAAATTGCCGCTGAGATGTACACGGGATAGGAATGTAGACTAATGGATATTGACAAGTGTTTCTATGGCAACAGGTACGAGTGACAATTCGGAGGCACTGGGAGAGATATCGACAACGTAGGCTCATACATACATCAAGCTTAAGGCGCATGAGCAGATCACTTAGCATCTTTACATCCTTCAGCGAGGTGTCTCATACCTCCGCGTCACAGGTACATGTGTACGTAAAGTCATTACGTCACCGATACATGAGCACATGATTACACACACTTTGGCCATTTTGGTTTGGAGTTGATGTTTTCAGCACTACAACGAAAGGCCCCAGTTTAAGTTTCAAAAGAACGTGTGGCCCAGTCAGGGTTTGTTCGTTACTACCAAGACACGGGTTCGACTCCCAATTGTCATGTGGTAAAATGTGTAAAGCACGTAATTATCTACACGTGCGAAAAGAAAACCAGTTGACGAGAAAAGTCAATACAATAGAACCAATTATTGATATGCAGCTCCGTAGCCACCTAAAACATTTGGCTACAGTTGAAACTCGTTTATCCGGACGTACTACAACCACACATGTATCTCGCAGTATACGGATTCTGGGTTAACGAACACGGCTAATGCGGAATATGAGATATATTTCAAACTGTAGTGGTCAATTTACGTACGGAAGGACGAGGTCCAGCTCCATCTTAATTGGTTCGTAGAAAATGTGGCATAATATTTTAGAGTCGTCCTCGGTTTTCGATTAAGCAGCTCTTTTGTCGATGCTGTTCCCGCCGTTTTCGCTGGGAAACTGAAGCAGTAACCATCTCGCAGAAATGGTAAACAAACACAATTAGTAATTTAGTACCACTGGAAAACTAGTTTCCCAGTTCCCACCCTTTGAGGAACATGACCCAAAGGTTTGGTTCAAAACATTTCATTGTCGATCGAACATTTATGCCAACATATATAAACCATTCTCATAAAGTCATATAAAATCCAGTTTCATTTAAATTTAAAGAATATTTCTCAATGTTTATTCTGAATGAGAACGCTGTGTTCTTGGCAGATTACTTGCCGCTCTTGTTGAAATGTTTCCAACATTTGAGAAGATGTTTTCTTTTTGTTGTATAACACCGCACTCCAGATATTCCAGTTGCATGACTATTTTTTGACAATAGTATTCTTTACCCGAGCAGACAAATTCTTTTAACAGGCTCTTAGTTCGGTCGTTGGCTCATTATCTACTTACTGATGTTTATATCCAGGCATTATGATCACGGGGTCTCTCTCTCCTAAGCTGCAATTTGAGTCACCTTGTCGTACCAGATCTCGAAGTCATGATTGGCCATGTTCCTGTTTCTTGGTTATCAACAACGCGACTATATTTGTGGGTTCTTTCACAAATTCGTGTTTAAGACAGCCATGGCAGTGGTCCTTCCATGCTTGTAAGCTGAGAGCCGTGACATGACTGAAATATTGCTGACCGGCGTTTAACTAAATTCGCACTTAGTTACGTAGGTTGAGGAAAACAATATCATTGCCAAAGTCTCTAAACAGGGGACTTCAGAAACACAATACCTTTGCCAGAATCTCTGAAGAGACTACGACAGAAGCATAACAGCATTGCCAAAGCTTCCAAAGCGGGTACAACAGAAACCGACTGTAATTGCCAAAGTGTCTAAAGGTTCAATTTTTAATTCTGAAAAACAGCAAGAAAACTATTAAAAAGCTATCATGAAAACGATTTCCATTTTTTGTAAGGAAACATATCCATTTGTTAATGTCAGCAATCCAGATTATCTGTAATTGCCCGATCTCAATGATTCGCTGTTTACAGGCTATGGCCCATCAGATCTAATAAAACTAAACAATTAATTAGTACAGACAAGCAAATGACATTAGTAAACGTCTAATTTGGACCACAGCCAGCTTTCGATGCGCCATGACATGTCATTGCCTATAAACGTGCTTGCCTAAAAATATATACTGCTGTTACAGGAATTTTTAGGCATTATGTTATCAACCTTGGTTATTGAAAGCGGCACGGAACAACGTCTTGACAAAAGCGCCACCTAAACCGAGGATGAAGAGTGTCACACTTATAACTAGTTTGTAGCATCAGCAGCGCCTTCTTCAGGTTTATGCTATGATGAACAAATGTATTTCATTCACATTTTGTTTTCATTCAGAACACCTTATAATTCTTAGCAATAGTCTTTTGGATAGAATCACACGTTTTGTTTTAAATAAAGTTTGACTGCCGCAGAATTATTAGCACATTTTTAATGCTATGCTAACAATATATTTACTCGTATAGTATATTTGCATGTGAAATTTATGGTATGTGATAATGCAAGTTGTTTTGTCAATGAGTTTATAATTATATCATTTGCCGAATGTTAGTTTTCGTGCATGACATTATGCATGCATTGCTTCCACCAGTACCAGTTTACAATCATGTATTGCTTCCACCAGTACCAGTTTACAATCATGTATTTGACCAGAAAGTCTGGACCAAGACTGCATGCTTGCTTGACACATTACTTTGAACAAAACATTTTATTAAGTTTGTTAAAACATGATTTGAAATTCATTTTAGTAATATCTAAAACATTTACCCCTATTTCTTACAAATGGGTTTATTTGTGAATGATTTATCAGCATATCCCTTTGCCAGTATGTCCACGTTTAAGTATTTTTTTTTCATTTTATGCCTCATTGTAAGAAAAACGTGATAGGACAAGTATTACAGAAGTACTCAGGCTGCACCCAATCGACAGTGTTCATCACGGACAATTACAGCTATCACTGATTAATATGGGCATCGATTTCAGTATGGTATAAGTAACGTAAACATGACCTGAGTGGTATTGTATTGTATTGTCTATAATTCGTCGATAGGGGGAATACATAATTACTTTTTTATAATATGTCGGATGTTGTTAAGGAATCAAATTGCAACTATTCACCTGTGTAATTCTTGTTGATTTCAGAAACAGAACCAAACCGCAGCCTCCATGACAGTAAATGGACACGTTCAACCTTTACTCCGGGAACCCTTCACTAAAAGAGTAGGGGCTGGTGCCCTGGGAGTAAGGAGAGCTATATTTAAAGACAACACTGACAGCAAACAAAGTATCCGAAAAATAAGTAATCTTGGTGGATTTAACGGTGCAGAGATCAACGAACAGCGGATATAGCAAAATCGATAAGCGATACTGCAATATTGGTTTACCTTTGATTTGAAGACGTATTGCATTGCCATTACTCATTCTGTACATACAGACTGAAAGAAAACAGGCTTGATAATAAATGAACTTGTTTGTAATAACGAAGACCAACGTATGGAAAGGTGACTGTGATAGTAACATAAAGGGTGTGTGTTCCAGGGCAGTTGAAAGAAAAACTATTTTCAAGAATCGGTGAACGTGATGGACATTCATTGAGCATTTCATTCTGAAGGCTAGATGGAAATGTGCTGGTGTGTGTCAACATTGACCTTTCAGAATAAAATGTTTTCTTTGCCATTGAAACATTACCCATTTTGAGGAGGGAGGATAAACTATCTAACGAACACCCAGAGTCTACCATCTACTTATGGAATGGACAGTTTGGGTTGTTAAACCGGTACAATTGAAGTCATAGACTGCCAGACCAGGTTATACCCGAAATGTCCTGATACTGTAAAGCTCCTAAAGAATAGAAACGGAGAGAGGATGAAGCTAACTTATCGCAAACTCAGTAAACACTAGATGTAGATGACGAGATCGACATAACATATATTTGCAATTCAATTTCGTAGAGTACAATCAAATTCTGGTTTTGTAGACAACTATCATACACAGCCAACAACACATCAGGTCCTGCAAAGGTGACTCACCCATCACTGTAAATCGTAATACGTAGACGACTATCATGCACGCACACAACTACCAACAACACATCAGGTCCTTCAAAGGTGACTCACCCACCACTGTTAATCATAATACGTAGACGACTAGCATGCACACAACTACCAACAACACTTCAAGTTCTTCAGAAAGTGACATACAAACCACATAATCATGCCCCGTAGACAATCAGCGGACATACAACTAATAAAAACACTTCAAGTTCAACGGTAAGTGACACAACCGCCTTGGTAATTATAACCCGTGGACAACTAGATTAAAAACTACTACCCAAAAACTTCCAAGGTGGTTCCAAAGTGAAGAAACAATCCCGGTAAGTCGTGATCTGCAGAAACCAGCACATTAAGCTACTAATAATAAAACTACATCCAAAAGACGTTCACACTACGACCATAAATTTGGAAATCATAATCCGCAGAAAACAAGCTTTCTCTGCCACTAACAGTAACTCTTCAGGTCCGTCCAAAAGTGACGCATTTACCCTTGTAAATCGTATTCCATTGACCAATAGCATACAATAATGAAGGTTACACATCGCTACCAATAACACTTCAGGCCCTTCCAAAGGTTACAGAACCACCGTGGGATAGTGTTATCTGTAGACAACTGGCACATAAATATACTAACAATAGAATTACATTCCAACAGAAAGTGACCCGAGGTCAACTGGCAATCATAATGCGAAGATAGCTGGTACAGGCACCTATTAACATTAACACTGTGTGTAAATAGGCGCTACAATCACCACTGGAAATCCGAATCCGTAGATTCAGGCAATGACAACTAGCGACAATAACACTACATTTTGTCGGATTCTTGAAAAGACACCGGAGTTAAAGGTTTACGTCAAACAAGCAATACTGATTGTACACTAGCACAGACATGCTGTGGACATTGTTTCACACTTACTATTATTAACGTATTTATTGGCATGTATATAATGTATAAACACTCACTGTTAAATGTGCAGTGTATAATTCATATCAGGGATTACAGAGAAATGTGAGAGAGCATTGTGTGATAGCTATGACTAGGCTGCTGTAAAACCCCGTTTTTTTTGCTCGTGCTCAACGCAGTTTTAGAGACTAACTTCAGAAGTAATGGATTACAGTGGACTATCATATATATACATAAAAATGGAAAACATTAAACCATAATTACAACTGTCAGGTTTTTTGACATCAAAATGTTACGCAGATGAACAGTTCAAGGACATCATACAGCTATGTTAAGGAAAAAGTCATGGTATGAAAATTTAAACACCATAGCATATATACATTGAATGAAACAACATATAGTTGTGGACACAAAAAATATTTACTCTGGCGAGCACTGCAAGGAATTGTGCAGCAGCATCTTAAGATGAACAGATAAGGTGTAGATTTATTATGCCTAAATCAACACTCTGATACATGCTCAAACTTATTACCTGGCTCACTGGATCAGTGTGAACTCGAGTTTTATTCTCAGCTCCCCGGGGTGTATCTAAACCAAAATAGAACTCTGACAGTCACGTTACGTTAGTAATCGCTGCTGGATGAACAGAGGCATGTTTAGAACAGTCTTAGAATTTTTTCGTGGTGCCAGGGTTGGTCGGCATGTAACTGCTAACGGACGAAATATCCATTTATTGAAGCATCGAGGTAATATGGTGGCTGTCAGATGTGACCATGTACTGGGATGTTATCTGTTGAACATCCAACTGAAGTGACGATATATCCAAGTTCTGTTATAAATTTTCAACTTGAAGTGACGCTGTACGCAGATGTTGATGTGAAACGTCAAGCTGTTGTAATGACTTCCACCTCAAGTGAAAATGCAGCCAGTTGTATGTATAAAATAACCAGCTAATGTTTTGATGTGTTCCCAGAAGTTGTTAGGAAACATCGAGATGAAGTGAAGATATAATCAACAGTTATAACCAATCATCCAACTGAAGTGTCCAAGGATCTGGGCGTTCCTATGAAACATCCAACTGAAGTGTCCAA
>VKKT01008134.1:27639-37814 GCA_008038995.1 Haliotis laevigata | reverse complement strand
TATATGAAGATATTTTGCGGGCAGGTAAGTTTTGGTCAGGGCTGGCAAGTTTTACATCTAACCAGGGAGACTCTATATATTGTATAGTATCCCTGATCTAACCAGCCCTGTGGTCTGGCTGATTTTTTGGGAAGTTTCATACCGTGGGTATACACATGTATATGTTAGCAGATTTGTTATAAACCTACAGTGTATATTATAAGACTAACGCTTAGTATCTGAAAATATATAATTTTGATAAACACAAACAATTCCTTTAAAATTGGAAAGGATTCTGAGTGAAACGTGAGATTCTGTCGGAAGCTGAGGAAATCTAGACTTGCTTCATTTAGGGCTTGACAATCATTAGCTTTGCAGAAAGGGTTGGGCGGAAGTGAAAATAATGCGATTCAGTGACTGTGAGACAGACTACAGTATATATATTATGAGCATGTGAAGCTGTCATCACTATCGTGCATGCCTGAGACACAACATATAGATCTACTCTACCACCTAGGCGATTCAGTAATTTCTACACTGAAATAGATTCCACTGTCTGAATAAACTGTCCCAATCTACCACCCCTTCACGTAGGAGTAGAATCTACCAACACTACGATGTAAACATTGCACCATTGCTAGTAAACGGTCAAGCTATATTTAGACCAGGTAATGTCACCAAACATCATCCTGTATTCTGTTAGTGCGAATATTAGGTGATACACGAAGGTTGAAGTTAGCAGTTTGAGCAGAAATCCAGCGAAATCATCTCATCAACACCAGTTGTGTTACTGCGAACGTTGCCAAGCTGACAGGTGAGTAAATAAGACATTCGACGTAAGGCTGTCTGCTTTCAGGGGAGGTAACTGTGGCGTAGCACCAAAAATTGATATTTTTTGTAGAGCTAAAAACATATTGTATGTCAATATTTAGTGGAACGTATGTTTCGAAACAGTATTGTCAACAGTGATTAGTATTATACATATGTGGAAAAAGAAATGTTGACAAATATTATGCTGTGCTTAAAAGTTAAGGTGAGGTTAACCTCATATTTGTGCAATAATGTCAGTGTAGTGGAATAAAAGGTGTCTTTCCTGAGAACTCTGCAGGATGAATTTCAGTAGTCATGGCAGATCTAAACTGAAACATATCTAATGCTATCATTTTTATGAATATCCTAGCCTAAACATAAACATGGTGATTATATAAGTCACACATTCTCCAGATGAATTTTGAGGACTGAATGACTTCATCTTTTCAGCTGTTAAGTTTGTATATTCTCTTTACAGGTAAACAGAATGATGTCTTGTTAACTCTGTTGCCAGCTCTTGTTAACCACTCTTCATTCCAAGTCAATCAGAGTTGGCAAAGAATTGTTATATCCAGTGGACTGCTGATCAAGGTTTTATAAAAGGTAACAAAATCTCAGAGGTTAGTTATCATCTGTATGTAGATTGTATTATTGTTTGGTACCTAGAGAAACTGTGATAAATCAGACCCAATAAGTACAAATCCTACTGATGTTACAATAATAACATGTTTTACATTAACTGTATTTTGTATCTAGGCTAGACTAACTCTTAGTATCTGAACATATATAATTTTGATAGAAACAAACATTTCCTTTAAAATTGAAAAGGAGCCCCAGTGAGAAGGGAGATACTTACAGGAAATACAGGAAATCTAGACTTGCTTCATCTAGAGCGTTAGCATTACAGAAAGGGCTAGGCGGAAGGGAAAATAATGCGGTTCAGTGACTGAGACAGACTATATCTAAGCCAGCTTCCATATTGCAAATAATCTATGCTAGGGCTAGCATGGGTAACCCGGATACCTGGGACGGGTGGGTAATGAGTTGGACCCGGGTACCTGTCTCAATACCCGGACCCATCATGATCATGTGACTAATAGATTAAACAATGTTATATGTTATTCTTTCATGATTAAAAGGTTGTATTGTCTTTGAAGACTAAGACATAATTACAGTCACTTCTTTTGAATATAATACATGGTTCAGATATTAAGAAACTCAAAATTATAGCCTCTGAGCTGAAGAATATTTTAGCCATTTCTTACAATTTTGATGTCAGGAATTAAAATAACGAGTATCCGGGAAGGGTAGGGTAATAGGGATGGGATACCCAGGTAGAAATTTTGGACCCGTCCCTGCCCTAGCTATTCAATAGAAACCTATCTACTCTAGAGATGAATTTCTTCCTCTATACCAGGGTGTCTGAAATGATATAAAAAAGTACTTTAAATTAGTGTAGGGACAGTTTATTTATTATAAGGGGTATGTGGTGAGATTTGTCTTAGAACTGTATTACATTTAGCTCACCTCCCACACACATCTTTTGTAACATCAGTTTTCATGTTATGAATTATTGTTTGTATTATTGGTTTAATGCCCCATGCATCAATGTGTAAATTATTGTGTCGGTGCCTGATAATCTGATGATTAAACTGAGTCCATTCACGTCTGATACAATGAAATTGATTTGGATATGATGTGGAGCTGTCTGAAAGAAAGCAGGTACAACAATCACTGACTCATCCCAACCTGGCTGGCCAGGCATCTCAACCCAACCTCAGTCAAAACTGCATCCCGATTCCTGCCCCTTACCTCAACCCCAATCCAACCCCTTCTCTGTCCCTATCCACAAAGCGTTCATAATGTTACGAGCTGTCGGAACTCTAAAGTTTACTATAGGCTTACATATGTTGTATCACTGTGAACGCTTCCTGGATCAGAACCCTGGAACCACATACATCCTGATCTTTTAATCTAACAATTCAGAAGTTTCTGAATTTGGTAAAAATAAATTATATGCAAATGGCAAATAGTTCTTCCTTGCTTGTTTTAATAGTAACCGTGATTCCACCATGGTCCTGAAGAAGTCCAACTGCAGTCTGAACTCTGGGAACACACTGAAAGTCAGGTACTATGACAAGGCCTTCAAAGGAACGCGAGATCACCTCATCACCAAGGTTTACATAAACAGAATCATCCAACCAGCTGATTTTGAAGAACAGAATGCGAACATATTGTCGATATCAGATGAGTATGTTCAAGATGGGGACCTGGCTATTCAACATAACTTTCGTGATCCAGTTGTCTTTTCACTAAATAAAAGAAAGCGTTGGCTGCTCCGAGAGACTGTAGCTAAAACCATTTGCTATATGGCTGAAGAAAATTGTGAGGAAGACTTTAAGATTACACTGGTTGATAATGTTCACTTATGTAATGGCTACACTTATTTCATGTCTCCTGACATTGCTGTATGCCGGGAGTACTGGGATAGCCACAACATCCAGCCTCATGTTTCTCCCCGAAAGGATGCCTCGTTTATCACAGATCTACGGAAACGTGGGAAGATGAAGGAAGAGGAAGGGAAGGTGACAAGGAGAAGAAAGTATCACAACCAGCATTTCCGTGCAATCCAGAGGAAGGTGAAGACGTTGCCCCCAGAGACTGAGATACACCAGCAGCCATTTATGTAAGACAATATGGCTGCCATTCACAGCCATGTCATGAATAACCTGAAAGAATCTTCCTTATTTAACTCGTAGTGTACTTTCAATAAATTGGTTAATAAATTGAGTAACTGTTTAATAGATTCGCATTTCTTAAAAGGAATAGGGATAGAATTTCTGATGAACTTTTGCACTTTGACCAAACTGAATTTCTCATGACCATTTTACAACTAGTTTTGTTCAAAGTGTAATAGGTACATACATGTATACCTTACTTTTGGAGTGTTTGCAATTTTACCTTTATTTTACCTTAGCTGTTTAATCCTTTCAAAATATATATTGGGCGTGTGGCTTCTCACCTCAAATGGCCATACTGAAGAAGCTGGATATTTGTATTTTGACCATATATTGACATATTTTGTTCAAATCATTAGAATTTCTATATTAATACTAAAAATCGTTAATTAAGTTAGGCATTTCTTCTAATTAAGCTGAGAAATCATGATATGACTGAAATACTCATTAACCCTGTTGTGTGAGATTATATATCATACAAACTGGACATTATTCTCCGCCCTTCACTTCCAGTCCCAGGAACCTAGCAGAGCCTCACGGATGTCCAGAGATTCGATACGAGTTGTGGTCGCCAGCGGAGTATACATCCAAAAAAATGTTCTACAGAACAAGTCCTTATGAAAGAATTTGGGATAGTAAGTTTTACTTTACAGGCATAAAAATGATTTCATGAATTCATTACTGTAACCTTGGTAAATTGATTTTCATTTTCATCTGAAAGGACAACAACATTTGGATCAGGCAATCTGTGTGAAAAGGAAGTCTGTACAAGGCTATATGCCATTTCAAGTGAATTTGATTCATGTCCACCATATATTTTACTGATCTACTAGTTCACATTTTGTGATGTTTTGCAATTCTTCAGTTAATGGTGATGCAAGTAATAGCAACAATGTATAAATGCTGCACATGGTAAAAATTACAATGACAATACAGAACGGAGTCATCCGAAATGTAGTGAAAAGTAAGTAAGTCCATTTATGGGGGTTTGGGGTGGTGTTGGTGTGTGAGGTAGCCCACTGTTTTAAAGCATTCGCTCGTCACGCCGAAGGCCCAGGTTCGATTTCCCACATGGGTACAATGTGTGATGCCCAATTCTGGTATCCTCTCCGTCACAATATTGATGGAATATTGCTAAGAAGCTGTGTAAAACCCTACTTACACACTCACTTGCTTATATCAGGTGATCAGTTTGATCATTGTGGTTATTTCATCATTTCCTAATGCATCGCATCCAGTATCTTCATCAAACTACCGGCTCTGTGCACCGGCTCTGCTGCAGCCCAGCATCATTCCGTGTAACTACAGGTTGTATATCAGTACCTCCACCCAGCTGCGCTGTAATACAGTGATTCCTCTTGTTCTCTTCTGGAATCCTCACTGACTTGTTCAAGCTTTACTGAACTGTACTATGGCTTTAAGCACTAGGATACCCTACTGTCCCAGTTACAACTGAAGCTCATATACCAAAATATTTTTTGGAACTGCTATTTTTACTGCAAAATTTTACGAACAACATCAGTAGCTATCGAAACTGGTTGACATTGCCAGTCAAACAAAAATATATGTATGTAGAGAATCAAACCAGGTCTTTGGTGTGACAGGGAGGTGGGGTAGCCTAGTGGGTAAAGCGTTGGCTCGTCACGCTAAAGACCCGGGTTAAATTCCCAACATGGGTACAATATGTGAAGCCCATTTCTGGTGCCCCCCGTCGTGATGTTGCTGGAATATTGCTAAAAGTGGCGTAAAAACCAAACTCGCTCACTCACTCACTTTGCTGTGACAAGCGAACGCTTTAACTGCTGGGCTACGTCACTGCCCCTGGTCTTCATGAAGAAAAAATTGTGGACTACAGGTGGACTTCATTACAAGTTACTTTAGGATTTATCTCAAAATACAATATATACAAGACTGCAGAGCATGTTGCTTTGGGTTAAGCTTATATTATTATATTATCAATTATCATCCAATTGCAAGTAACATCCATGTGTGTGGATGTACAAGAACAATGGTCAATGGTTAAAGTAAATACTAATACACGGAAAGGAATTACATGAATAATTACCAAATAAGGTATTTGACCATATAGGTCTAGTATTTAAGTTCTTGATTTGGGGGAAATGTCCATTGCCATTTAGCATCCAATAATGTGCACATTATAAAATGTCCAACATGGCCATCATTTTGTTTTGTTGAAAATGCAACCATAATTGAAAATTTATACAGTCAAACATTCTTCTGTGAAACTTTGATGTTCAAAACTTACCTTGTCTCAAATTAAAAGCATGGGCCTAGATTTTCGAAGCTCTCTTAGCACTATAATAGTCATAAGTGCCATGCAATAACATTAACTTAGGAATATCTTAGTACTAAGAGAGCTTCGAAAATCTAGGCCTTGTTCTCTGCCTGTTCCTTCTTTTGTCATCATTTTGTGGTTGTGTTGAATCTTGGAAAATTTGAAGTATTTATATCGGTCCCATCAACTTTAACACATCTACATTTGACTGTATTTGAATATGAACAGTAGATTTATATATATTGTATCTTAATTACTGTCTTGTTTGTTAAATGTATTTTTAGAAGATCCAACTCACAATATGAGACGAAATAAGGCCCTGAAGAAAAGTAAAGGACTCCGCAGCAAGAGAGACAAGCAGGAGTCACATTTTGGTTTCTCACCACAAGGTATTAAAGAACAGGCTGATGAGGAACAGCAACACCCTGGAGGACTGGGAGAAGAGTGGATGTGGGAGTTGGGCGAGGTGGAGGAAGTGAAGGAACGGGAGCGGGCCATGGAAGTGGATTTGCAAACACTGATGATGAAACAGGGTTCCAGGAAGAAGAAACTGAGGAAGACAGGACGTAAGGCTGACATGGTGGACAAGGAGACTTATGTGTTTGTGACTGATGACAGGAGGAAGAAGGTCAAGGTTGAAGTTGTGCAGATCAACAGAGCAACTTCCTTGTGGACAAAGAGATATGGGAAAGGTTGTGCAATTGTGTTGCAGAACAGAACCAAAGTAACTGATGATGATGATGATTTTGAGATTGTTGATAGAAACACTGAATCTGAGAATCATTCAGACCTGGCAGGTGAGATGCTGGAGCTCATGAAGAACCACCTTCAGGTGTTCAATGGCAACTTCTGCGTGTGCAAGGTTGCCATGGAAGACATTGTACCAAGAAAGCTGGCAGAATTGTATGGACATGGCGTTGAAGTCAGCCTTATCCATCCGTATACATTTGTCATTAACCTTGGTAGAAGTCAAGGTCACTGGTGCATGGTGTGTCAGATGTCGCCAGGATTGGGATTTTGGCCTGACCCTGAATCACAAACCAGTGTTGCACTGAGGTAATTATGACAAATATTTGCCCGGAAATATTGTGTATCTTAAACAGATGTGTGATTTTAGTAACATCTTGAAAACCATAATTTTGAAATATGAAGTTAAGGGATTTTATCAAAAATCAGGAGGGGAGTTATGATAAAATATGACAGAAAGATGGTGGTCGCCTGACGTGATCATGACTAGGAGAGCATTTAATTCAGTTGCAGAATGAAAAAGATTCATGAAATAGTGTGAAACAAGCCTTGCGCAAACCTTCCCTTGATAGATTACAGGTGTGAAGTCTAGCCAATGAAAAGAGCATGCATGTCCATTTTCTCTCAGCATTTTAAGGAGTGAGTAGTAAAATTATCATGGCTGCTATGAATAATGTAAACAAAAATTATAAGGTATCGGAGGGACCCCTGATTTCACTGCAGTTACCAGTAATATGAATATTATTGAATGACATTTTGACTAAAATTAATAAACGGTATAACAAACATAAGTCCAGATTTACAATGAACATGATTTGTTAGGAGGTAGAGTAACAATAAGATTAACGTTCATATTTTGTTTTAATTTCCTATCACTGATCATGTTGAGACAATGTACGTAGGTTGTTGGTCAAGCTTATGGACCGGACATACTGTTTTGATGCAGCTTTTAAGAATCAGGTTGGGGCCTTGTCTTATCTGTGAGATCAGCTTATCTTCAGTCATACACGTTGCTTACCCATGACAATCAGTTAAGTTTGGTAACTTTCAGAAGCTGAAATATGCTGGCATGTTGTTTTTGAGGTAGCAGTTTTTGTAACTAAGGTAAAAGTAATTTGAATTTTAGAACCAGCGTTCGAAATACCTGCCTGCCCAACCGCCCAGGACAGTTATTTTCAACATGGACTGCCAGATTCTCAAATTCACCTGCCTGAGGCTTGGGTTAAAATTTAGACATTTATATGAAGATGGGGCAGGTAGGTTTCGGTCAGAGCCCTATGGTCTGGCTGAAATGTTTGGGAGTTTCATACCCTGTAAAACCCAATAAAAGTTTTCTTTACATATATGTGAGTTTACCTTGAGTCAAGGTGAGCTACTGAACCTATTTCATCAGTAAGTTATATTCACGCAGGGTAACATTGCAAGGAAGAGCTGTTGAACCGGACATCTGCACTGTGAACTCCAGTCTGCATCATGCTGTAAAACAAACCTCCAGATCAGGACACACTCTGACAGAGTTATTTGCCCTTGCCAACAAAGTCATTGAAGAAACATTACAACAAGCTTTGTAAGTAATTTGTACTAACATTAGGAACTAACTAAAGTAAGGAAATCTACTCTGTCATGTATATCCTCAATAAAAAAAGAAACGCACACCACCAGAGTCTTTCTTGAGATGCATTGTGTTCAATGTTTAGACAGGTCTATGGTGGTTTTCATTTTTCCACACTAGACAGATGGCATTATGGATGTAAGAGGAAGTGAGTTAACTGGGTTTGGGGCCATTCTGATCAGTATGCAAGTTATATCTAGAAAGCCCAAATTGATGCTTGTCCAAATTGTTTACCTATTTGGTGGGACCCATGAAATGGGGTATCATGCTGACAAACCTGAAGACATATGATCGTGGCAAACTGTTATTCTAACCCTCAATCATGGCTTTCTGGCAGTGGTTGGTGTCTTAGACCACTGGGCCACCTGTGTCCCAGGTGGGCTATAATTCTGCCTTGACTTAACTGTGTTAATTCTGATGGACTTCTTTGACATATGAGTACGTTCAGCACCAAACAGCTACAGAGAGGTTCAGGGGATTAGCAATATTTTGATAGTCATGTAAAAAAAGTGATGTGTTGTTAACAATGAAAATTACAATTTTTGTGGAACTGTTCCTGATATATATATATATTTTAATTCAGGTCGACTACAAAGTCTCGGGCTGATCTCCAGGGAAACAGAACAATCCACAAGCAGCTTTTCTCTGAGTTAACTGTAGTGAAGACAGCTGAGGAGGCTTACCTTGAGGACAAACACAATAAACAGGTAGGTCACATTTATGAGTAAACAGAAGAAAAGATTCATTATCAAACGGAGGCCACATTCATGAGTAAACAGAAGGCCACTTTTTAGAGTAAACAAGAAGGCCACATTCTTGAGTATATAGGAAGGTCGCATCCAGGAGTAAACAGATTCATGAGTAAACAGGATATTTCACATAAACTTGATGTATTTGTCTGATCCAGATTTGATCATTTACAGGTCAACATGCTATCAGTCTGTGAGGTGAGGTGAGGTGAAATTGGGTGTAATGTTGTGCTTGAGAATATTTCGCTCATATACTCAGCAACAAAAGTTCTTGTGACGCTATTAAAATTATATAGAAAAACGCATAAGTAAACGAAGTTAATACCAACACTTTTATTTCATAGAACAGACATTTGACCTGCTAATGACAACCTTAATTTGAGATTAGTGACAATTTCAACTGTAAAACACCATTCGGAATGCTTAGGGGGTAAAATGAAAAGTCCCACTCTAATACTGGGTATGACCACCAGCAGAATTGATGCAGGCAACACACCTCCGTTGCATGGAATTAATCAGTCATGTATGACATCGTTGTGGGATGTTGTCCCAGATCTCATGAAGACGTTGTTGCAGTTGCTGCAGCGTTACAGGCAGATTTGGTGAGCGTCGCAAGCGTCTTTCCTTTTCATCCCAAATGTGCGCAATAGGCGACATGTCCGGTGACTTAGCTGGCCAGGGAAGCACATCAACAATGTTCTGAGCCAGAAAACGTTGAACAATAGAGGCAGTGTGCCGGGTGGCGTTGTCCTGCTGTAACGTCACCCCTGGTCCATGTTGCTGTATAAACGGTAAAACGGCTGGCTGGAGAACCTCATCCCGATATCGCTGCCCTGTCAGATAACCAGCGATGATGAGAATATTTGTCTTGTGTGTAGCCGTAATTCCACCCTAGATCATCACGCTACCGCCTCCAAACCGATCAATTTCCATGACACAATTGTCAGCATAATGTTCGCCATGTCGACGGTAAACTCGCACACGGCCGTCAGCTCTGTGAAGCTGGACTCATCTGCGAGCAACTTCTCATTGTGGAGTACCGGATTGGAGCGATCGGTGATCGACCCCATGACTGCACTCTCCGGGCGGACTCTCTAACCACCACACCACGGAGGCGGTTCTATCAGTCTGTGACTAACTGCTGGTCTGAATTTAAGTTTAGTTACTAATAGTTCAGACCGACTCCGTGGTGTAGTGGTTAGAGCATCCGCCTGGAGAGCGGAAGGTCACGGGTTCGATCCCCG
>VKKT01008133.1:30642-41177 GCA_008038995.1 Haliotis laevigata | reverse complement strand
CCCGGGTCTTCGGCGTGATGAACCAACGCTTTAACCACTAGGCTACCCCACCGCTGCTACTGACTAAGAAGTTGTACCCCCAAAACTCTCCATACACACTATGACATATTAATTTCATGAACAAAGAATAACTGGCACAATACATAAATATTGTACAAACACAAAACAATGTACAACCAAATGAGATAAAATAAGAAAGAAAGCACAGGGAAGGTGGTTTGTAGAATTGTTTTGAGAGACAAGTGCGACTGACAGTGATGCTGGGAGAGCTGATGTTATGACATTTAATGTGATGTATCCAGCATTTGCTGACATCATAGATGGTTTTGATAAGCAGATGCATATGGTATCTCAATGACTGGCAAATGCTGGACTATGAACATTGTACAAGCAGCCATGCAGACATATGCATTTGTCTCTGTAAGTGAAGTTATCTTGAACGCAATGTTTAAACCCATTTCACCTCCCTTTGCTCTGGGCATAACTAACAAAGACCATGAAGGTATACCAAGGTATTTAAATCATAATGTGTATGTAGCAATATTACAGTAAGACTTTTTCTCACACAAATTAGTCTGTTTCAAGCTAAGTATATAATTTCCACTGTGCCTAAGTCAAGTTTCATTTCAAAGTATTTTCATCTACTATGGTTTTAGTTTGTAGTATTTTTGTAAGTTTTGACTGTTTGGCTCAACTTTAATAATTGCCAGTAGCCAGAGAGATAAATCCAACTGTGGTACCATGCTGGTACCAGATGTACCTAAAGTCCCCAGGGTTATAGTGCTGCTGGTGGTCTATATCCCATTATGAAAAGTAATAGTTTATGCTTATGTACAAGTTATAGATTTGTATCTGTGATACTCTGTTTCTTACTGTCCTCTTTTCTGACAGCATTTCTACTATTATCCACATGTAGGAAGCGCATGTACTCAAATTGAATTCTAACCATAAGCCATGGTTGTTATCATGAAAGATTGTATAGTTGTGATCAATATTGTAATGGAAAAGGATAATTAAAGGAGGGATGTAGTAAACATTATAGAACATATTGAATATTGAAAACTAATTACTGATGTATTTCCTACTTTTCAGGGGGTAAACGAGATGAAACACTCATTCTACCAATCAACTCTTCCCTCAGTGTCACACTGGGACAAAATGAGGTCGGTACCCAGCTTGTACTAATTTCATATTGCTTAATAAATTAATAATGTGAAATTTATTATCACTGTAGTTTCCTGGAACTAGCTGTGATATAGGAGTGAAAACCTGAAGCCTTGATAAGTTTAATGTGCTCATTATGTTTCCTACCAGGCAGAAGTCAATACATACATTGTCATAAAACTAAATCAGACTGTAAAAGATAACATTTGGTCAAGGAAAAGCAAAATACTGGTGTCATTTACGCTGTCATTTCATTTTCTTTTTCCATTGTTAACCTTTTGGTATGATTAAGTACCATCCCCCATTAAGCGATCCCATCCTTAGACAAGTAAATGATGAATGAGAAGTTTAATATTTTTTCAAATACTGATACTGACATATTTGATAGATTACATCCCCTTCATTTTCAAGACAAATTAAAGTAGACATAGTTTTAATTCCAACATCTCTGAGTATAGTATACTACATAGTTGGGATTGCTGGGTTGGGGGTAACCAAGAAACAAAACATAGTTGTGAATATTAGTTTCAGCATATTTCATATTTTTCTTCTCTTCAGCTGAGAGCCAAAACAACTGTTGCTACAAGTAAATCCTTCAAAGAAGACAAGATATGGTTAAATGGAAAGTATGTCATGATTTTATACTATGAACATGAGATGTAAATTGTTTAACATGTTAAATGGTAACATATATCTTCCATAACTGAAACTCAACACATACAATATAGAACTGCATTTTGGATGATATTTTCAACAAAGTTTAGGGGCGGTGAGGCAGTCTAGTGGTTAAAGCGTTTGCTCGTTACGCCAAAGGCCCGGGTTTGATTCCCCACGTGGGTACAATGTGTGAAGTCCATTTCTGGTGTCCCCTGCCATGATATTGCTGGAATATTGTTAAAAGCAGCGTTAAACCACACTCACTCACTCACTTCACGGAATTTTCAGAGGTAAAAGGGAAGGTAATAAGCTAACAGATGAGTGCATAATAGTACATTGAGTAGATACACTGACAGTTCATGAAGCTTGTGAAAATGGTAACACTATTATATGTTAATAATGATTAAATGTACACTAGTTCAAATACTGACTACACTTTACATCAAATACAACCAATCTTTGCTCATTAACACGATTAAGACAACAATTTTGTGCATAATGAGTTATCTTTGTATTAAATAATCAACAGATTTAATAATGGTCTCCAACAATGGTGAGTGAGTGAGTGAGGTTTTATGTTCTTTTTGGCAATATTCCATGAGTATCACAGCTGGAGACACCAAAACTGGGCTTTAAACTTTGTACCTGTGTTAGGAATAGAACACAGGTCTTTGGCGTTGCAAGTGCACATCCGAACCACATGACTTGCACATGTCCCTCACTAAGCATGGAGTGGAGTAAGAGTGGCAAGGAGTGGTAAATGGCTTACCTCCTATCTCATGTGTCTGTCAAATCTGACAGGTGACAGTGAGAAATATTTCTTGCTTTCCAGAGAACAGTCTGTTCAGTCTCCAAGAATACAGAATGTTTTGAAAGAAAGTAAGTACTTATAAAACCTGCTCTTTTTGTAGCTTTTATAGTCTAGGATCAACTGTTCTGTAATTTTTGAGATGTGTTACAAAAAATATATTGTTCTTTAGAAAACATTTGGTCATTCCTTAGATATAACAAAAACAGCTGATTGCCAACAGATAATATATTTAATGAAAAACAAGTCTTTAGATAGAACAAGAAACACTCATCATGTCGACATAAGTTACTAAATGAAACAACACTTATTACACATATAACGCCTGGAAGAAAGTGATGTATGTTTAAGAATTATCTGTACACTATTGGTTATGAATATCAAAATATTTTCTTTGCTAAATAGCAATGGGTGTTAAATAATCAAACATGAAGCTGATAACACGTCTTGGTTTTTGTAAGTTCGTCGCCGAACTCGGAAGCGGTCGACTGGGGACGTACGAGATGAAACATTGAACATGAAGGTGCACATCTGTTCGGAGAATAATTTCCCCACAGCAGCAGGTCTTGCTTCATCAGCTGCCGGATATGCCTGTCTAGGTAAAAATATTATGCAATATTTGTTAAAAACAGCATTGCTCATAGTTTTGATTTTGTTGTTGGTTTAATAGTGTGCATTTGTGGCTAAGTGGGCAAGGGTGCGACATGTTGTGCTTTGTGTCAGTACCAGGATCCTCTTGTAGGTTCAGGTCTGAAGTTTGTGACAGTTTTGATACTTGGTCTGTCACCTCTATCACCTTGGTTTTACCCACAGGCAAAATATCTAGGACAGCACCTGGGCAAAATTCTGCATTAAGATGAACAATGTCATGTGACAGAGATATTGTGCAAAATGGCTTTACAACCACTCTCTCTTTTGTTTTAAAAGATGACACTGAGGTATTGTGTGTTTGAGTGAGGGTGTGAGTGAGTTAATTTTTGTGCCACACGCAGCAATATTGTGGCAGTCTGTAAATTATCGAGTCTGGACCAGACAATCCATTGATCAACAGCATGAGCATCGATCTGCGCAATTGGGAACCGATGACATGTGTCGACCAAGCCAGCGAGTCTGACCACCTGATCCCGTTAGTCACCTCTTACTGAAGACCAATTCTAGCCAAGATTTTCACGAGTCGTAGGTATAATGTATTGTGTATTTATTATCACTTGATTGGCTTGACATGTGACCTTTAAATCATTCCTGTCATATTTGTTTTACAGTCTATTCACTGGCCAAGTTATTTGGTGTGAAAGGAGAGATTTCTGATGTTGCAAGGTAATTAGTAATGGCTGTCACAGCTTCTGTTTCTTATGGGCCTGAGATGGTTTTAATATTTTTATCTATCCCCATAATTGCATGAAAAAATACTGAGGGTTTGGTTCTTGCATATTAAAAAACACAAACCTATTTACATGTATTCGCTTGACATCATACATGTTCGGCAAAATAATGTGTTTTTGGTCCCTCAAAACTGGCTGCCCAGTTGTCTGAATTCTCAGTGCAGAGTTGCCTCCCTTGGTGTGTTATAACTGAAACAGCAGGTTGAAGCAGTGAATCCAAAGTCACTCTGCATCTGGAGTTTGCATCAGGAACAGACACTAGTCACTAGTCTGTTCGTACCAAGGCTTTTGAAGACACTGAGGACTGCACAGGCAATCTATAGTTCTTACATAGTCCTCTTGACAAAATGTAGCTCAGCTCTGTGTCTAGCTTTATGATCGTCAGTTTAGCATACAACTGCTCATTCACATATACATATCCTTGCAGACAAGGGTCGGGCAGCGCCTGTCGGAGTGTGTATGGTGGCTTCGTGTTGTGGGACATGGGGAAGGATGAGAGCGGGAAGGACTCACTTGCCAAACAAGTTGCTCCTGCCGATCACTGGCCACAACTCCGGATTCTCATTCTGGTGGTGAGATAAACTCAGTGTTCTCTACTGAGGTGTTGCTGAAATATTGCTGTGGTGTTGCTGAAGTGTTGTAGAGGTACAATGCTGAGCTATTGATGAGACAATGCTAATGTGTCACTGAAGTATTGGTGTCATATTGCTGAGATATTGATTTGGCATTGCTGCTGAGATGTACCTGCAGTATTGGCCTCTGGCGGTCAGATAGTTACCAACTTGACTGATGGCTGAAATAATACTATTGCGATACTGCTAACATTTTGTTGCTATGATGTGACGAAGACAATATGGTCATTATTTGAGGTAAATGTTTTGAGTTACATGTGAAACACTTATATTCAGTTAGCATAGGGGTGGTGAGTAGCGTAGTGGGTAAAGCATAAACTCATCATACTGAAGGCCCGGGTTCAATTCCCCACATGGGTACAATATGTGAAGCCTATATCTGGTGTCCCCTGCCGTGATATTGCTGGAAGATTGCTAAAACATCTTAAAACCACCCCACACACTCACTCACCTATACCCATCAACTTACTCATGACCGAACTCACTCACTCATGACCTAATTCAATCACTCATGACCGAACTCACTCACTCATGACCAAATTCACTCACTCACGACCGCACAATAAAGAACACTGCACCTGCAGGTGAGTGACCAGAAGAAACACACCAGTAGTACGGAGGGGATGCAGACCAGTGTGAAGACAAGTGAACTGCTGCAGAAGAGGGTGGACGTTGTGCCACAAAGGGTAAAAGACATGGTGGATGCCATCGACAACAAAGACTTCCAGAAGTTTGCAGAAATTACGATGAAGGTGACCATGTCCTCATTGTACCCACATACAAGGAATATATTAAATCCAAAATATTTATGACAACTATTAATGACAAGTAAGGTTTTATTTAACGTTTTTAAACTTGGAAAGAAGTTTTATGTTGGGTGAATAAATCATACAATTTCAAATGGGAAAGAAGTTTTTTGATGGGTAAATATTTAAGACAACAATTAATGACAAGCACGTTTTTTTTTAACAACTTGGAAAGAAGTTTAATGTTGGGTGAATAAAACATGGCAATAAATTTGTTTTGTTTAGCAGTTAGTGTGTAAGTTTATCTTTTATCTTATTTGCTTTCAACTTCAATCCATGGATCATTGATCACAATATCAAACAGTGGGTTTCTTAAGACCAACTTGATTACTTACAGGCCAGTATAATGCAAGTGTTGTGTGTAAAACATGTGTGTTGTTTTGAAGGAGAGTAACCAGTTCCATGCTGTATGTCTGGACACGTACCCACCGATCTCCTATATGACCGACACCTCCAGACAGATTGTGAGACTGGTCCATGCCTTTAACAAACAGTGCACAAACACAAAGGTATGGGCAGACGTCTGCCATTATACTTTGTCCTTATCTCACTGATTGACCTGTTTCTGTCATGTGAAGTTGTCTGGCCGATGTGTGCATATATTGTAACTAGGGGTGACTATTGAGGGGGAAATAATATCGATAGTCTGTTGTGACCAACTATTGCAATACTATTGCAATAGTGTTTGTTGTTTCTCCTTTGAAGTCATTTCCCAAATGAATGTATAGTTTATATGCAATATAAACAAGCTGAAGTAGTTTCAGCCTCTTTTAATAACTGACAAGAAATTTGCAACACAGATCAAGTTTGTTTAAGAGGTAACAGAGGTAAAATCTAAATCAAATTGAACATATTTGGTACTTCCTGTATTTTGCGGAAATTACATGGGTACAATGTGTGAAGCCTATTTCTCATGTCCCCGCTGTGATATTACTGGAATATTGCTTTAGGCGGTATAAAACCAAACTCACTCACTCACTTACCATCATCAACACTTTGCAGATGTATACACTATGTTAAAATTGTGAATACATGCTGGAGCAGATGTGTGACTCCCTTTCTCCAAAAACTTGAACAGTCAAATCCTGTTGTCTCTACCTCAGGGCGATGGAGATACAGTTTGCTTTATCTGTTGAAAATACAGGATGTTTTATGTTTTAGTTTTTATATTTAATCATTCTTTTTATAAGTAAGGTTGAATTATTTTTGGTTTGTAGGTTGCGTACACATTTGATGCTGGACCAAATGCCTGTTTGTATTTATTGGAAGAGGATGTGGCAAGAGTTGTGTCCCTTATTAAATACTACTTTCCTACAAGTGATAACAATACTGACCTTGAAGTTCGGGGACTGAGTGTGGAGTCATCATCTGTAGAAGTAAGCTGACAAATAGTTTTATTTTTCTGTTCAATGTAACATTACTCATATAATGTCTCTCTGTAATATTTATTTAAATTTGACACTATGATTGCACAGTTTTTCAGAATGTTTAGACTTGGATCAGTTGGTAATTCAAGCAAGTATGAGTCTACATGTTTGTTTAGCTGGTATTTGAATTTTAGTGATGTAAATCATTCTAGCGTAAGAGGCGATTAACAGTATTGGGTGGTCAGGCTATCATAATCATGTCATGGTATCATAATGACGTTGATCGATACATAGCTTTACATTGCTGAGTGCGAAAATAACAACATACAAACAAAGCATTCTTGAATTTCATACTCAGATGTGCACTGACAATGCCTCAGTTTTAGACGTGCACTGACTGCCAGGTATTGACTTAGACTGGAGCTCAGTGTCAGACAGTAAATGTTTGGCTCGTTATGTGTACATATGCATTTCATTGATGAATGGTACAGCCTGAAGTTCGTTCATCGTTTCAGGAACACATTAATAACTTTGACATGCCCCAGACTCCAGATGCAATCAAGTATATCATTCATACTCAGGTACGTCCAGATGCAGTGAAGTATGTAATTCATACCGAGGTACCAGGTAGTTCAGATGCAGTGAGGTACATACCGTACCGATGAAGATCCGGGTTAGAATTGATCTTCAGTAACCCATGCTTGTCATAAGAGGCGACTTACGAGATCGGGTGGTCAGGCTCGCTGACTTGGTTGACTCATGTCATGGTATCCGAACTGCGTAAAGTGATGCTCATGATAACTTCTTTGAGTGGCATTTTAGGAGTTGGGAAGTACAATATGGAACAAACTTTATGGATAACAACTATTTNCGAACCCGGGTCTTCGGCGTGACGAGCCAACGCTTTAACCACTAGGCTACCCCTCCGCCCCAGATAGTTACCAACATGATTGATGGCTGAAATAATACTATTGTGATACTGCTAACATTTTGTTGCTATGATGTGACGAAGACAATATGGCTGTCATTTAAGGTAAATGTTTTGAATTACATGTGGAACACTTACATTCAGTTAGCATAGGGGTGGTGAGTAGCCTTGTGGGTAAAGCATAAACTCATCATACTGAAGACCCGGGTTCAATTCCCCACATGGGTACAATATGTGAAGCCTATTTCTGGTGTCCCCTGCCTAATATTGCTGGAAGATTGCTAAAACATCTTAAAACCACCCCCACACACCGAATTCACTCACTCATGACCGAACTCACTCACTCACTCATGACCAAATTCACTCACTCATGACCGAATTCACTCACTCATGACCGAACTCACTCATGACCAAATTCACTCACTCATGACCCCACAATAAAGAACACTACACCTGCAGGTGAGTGACCAGAAGAAACACACTAGTAGTACGGAGGGGATGCAGACCAGTGTGAAGACAAGTGAGCTGCTGCAGAAGAGGGTGGACGTTGTGCCACAGAGGGTAGAAGACATGGTGGATGCCATCGACAACAAAGACTTCCAGAAGTTTGCAGAAATTACGATGAAGGTGACCATGTCCTCATTGTACCCACATACAAGGAATATATTAAAACCAAAATATTTATGACAACTATTAATGACAAGCAGGGTTTTTATTTAACCTTTTTAAACTTGGAAAGACGTTTTATGTTGGGTGAATAAATCATACAATTTCAGATGGGAAAGAAGTTTTTAGATTGGTAAATAAAACATGGCAATAAATTTGTTTCGTTTGTTTAGTAGTTAGTGTGTAAGTTTATCTTTTATCTTATTTGCCTTCAACTTCAATCCATGGATCATTGATCACAATACCAAACAGAAGGTTTGTTAAGACCAGCTTGATTACTTACCTGCCAGCATAATGCAAGTGTTGTGTGTAAAACGTGTGTGTTGTTTTGAAGGAGAGTAACCAGTTCCATGCTGTATGTCTGGACACATACCCACCGATCTCCTATATGACCGACACCTCCAGACAGATTGTGAGACTGGTCCATGCCTTCAACAAACAGTGCACAAACACAAAGGTATGGGCAGACATCTGCCATTATACTTTGTCCTTATCTCACTGATTGGCCTGTTTCTGTCTTGTCTGGCCGATGTGTGCATATATTGTAACTAGGGGTGACTATTGAGGGGGGAATAATATCGATAGTCTTTTGTGACCAACTATTGCAATACTATAGTATATATGCAATATAAACAAGCTGAAGTAGTTTCAGCCTCTTTTAATAACTGACAAGAAATTTGCAACACAGATCAAGTTTGTTTAAGAGGTAACAGAGGTAAAATCTAAATCAAATTGAACATATTTGGTACTTCCTGTATTTTGCGGAAATTACATGGGTACAATGTGTGAAGCCTATTTCTCATGTCCCCGCTGTGATATTACTGGAATATTGCTTTAGGCGGTATAAAACCAAACTCACTCACTCACTTACCATCATCAACACTTTGCAGATGTATACACTATGTTAAAATTGTGAATACATGCTGGAGCAGATGTGTGACTCCCTTTCTCCAAAAACTTGAACAGTCAAATCCTGTTGTCTCTACCTCAGGGCGATGGAGATACAGTTTGCTTTATCTGTTGAAAATACAGGATGTTTTATGTTTTAGTTTTTATATTTAATCATTCTTTTTATAAGTAAGGTTGAATTATTTTTGGTTTGTAGGTTGCGTACACATTTGATGCTGGACCAAATGCCTGTTTGTATTTATTGGAAGAGGATGTGGCAAGAGTTGTGTCCCTTATTAAATACTACTTTCCTACAAGTGATAACAATACTGACCTTGAAGTTCGGGGACTGAGTGTGGAGTCATCATCTGTAGAAGTAAGCTGACAAATAGTTTTATTTTTCTGTTCAATGTAACATTACTCATATAATGTCTCTCTGTAATATTTATTTAAATTTGACACTATGATTGCACAGTTTTTCAGAATGTTTAGACTTGGATCAGTTGGTAATTCAAGCAAGTATGAGTCTACATGTTTGTTTAGCTGGTATTTGAATTTTAGTGATGTAAATCATTCTAGCGTAAGAGGCGATTAACAGTATTGGGTGGTCAGGCTATCATAATCATGTCATGGTATCATAATGACGTTGATCGATACATAGCTTTACATTGCTGAGTGCGAAAATAACAACATACAAACAAAGCATTCTTGAATTTCATACTCAGATGTGCACTGACAATGCCTCAGTTTTAGACGTGCACTGACTGCCAGGTATTGACTTAGACTGGAGCTCAGTGTCAGACAGTAAATGTTTGGCTCGTTATGTGTACATATGCATTTCATTGATGAATGGTACAGCCTGAAGTTCGTTCATCGTTTCAGGAACACATTAATAACTTTGACATGCCCCAGACTCCAGATGCAATCAAGTATATCATTCATACTCAGGTACGTCCAGATGCAGTGAAGTATGTAATTCATACCGAGGTACCAGGTAGTTCAGATGCAGTGAGGTACATACCGTACCGATGAAGATCCGGGTTAGAATTGATCTTCAGTAACCCATGCTTGTCATAAGAGGCGACTTACGAGATCGGGTGGTCAGGCTCGCTGACTTGGTTGACTCATGTCATGGTATCCGAACTGCGTAAAGTGATGCTCATGATAACTTCTTTGAGTGGCATTTTAGGAGTTGGGAAGTACAATATGGAACAAACTTTATGGATAACAACTATTT
>VKKT01008123.1:21765-33023 GCA_008038995.1 Haliotis laevigata | reverse complement strand
CAATGACACAGTCCTGGAATTATACGTATGTAATGGCCATGAATTCTGAACAAAGGAGGATAGACAAACAAATATAGCACAGGATGGCATGGCTCAGTAATTCTATGCAAATTGCCTCCGTCAGGACTGACCGCAATCCTGAACGTAATCTGGTAATATGAGAGAACGATTGAGGTGAGTTAACATTTGACGTCACCTAGGCAATATTTAAGCCAAATAGTGACGAGAAAGGTTTTGCATACACAATAACTACAAGTTATTAAATAACCAGTCTTCGATCAAGGATTGTACAATAACTAAAATATTACAGATGGTGTTTAAAATTAGCATGTAAATCTAAAACGATTTTATTTACGAAGACAAAATGCAATATAAAAACAGGCTATAGGTCGCCAACAACTGAAGGTAGGTCACCATACTAGGGACCACGGGGACTTACAGTGCACTTGCTACCTGCATGGACCCCAGTTGGATTACACCATCCCTTCAGCTGCTGGCAATTGTGGGAAAATTTAGCCATAATTTAATATAATAAAAATACTACGTTGAAAAAAACCCTGGTAAGTTTAAATTTACTTTTTGGGACTTACCTACCCTCTCAGGACAATAATTTTACGATACTTTAACCCCCCTTAAGATACAGACACTCACAATCGCAGTTGTTAATTTATACTACCATTTATAAAATTCCATTTATTTATTTACAAAACATATTGCTCACAATGTATCTAATACTTCTATTTCATTAAAAAAAACAACAAGTATTTAATGATAATTGATAAATAACGTTTTAAGAGAGATCCTTAATTGTTTTGACATTCAAAAACGTATCCCTTTTCATGGACAAATCAATATAGTCAAGCACGTCTTGCATCGTCGCATTGAGACCTCTTCAAATCTGGACTGACAACCAAAGTAGGTCTAACCGATATTTGCTTTATTTGATGTAATTTATTTATGCCTACTTGGAGATATATGATCTAATGGCAGCTTTGTAATCAGAGTAGTGGTGTCACAGATTTGTTAAGTGCTGCCCTAGCAGCAGCAAGATCAGCCATTATGTTACCAGAAATGCCAACGTGGCTGTGTAACCAACAAAAGACGATGTCGTATTGGTCAATAGCAAGATCATTATATAATTCAATAATTTTAATTAAAAGTGGGTGTTTACAGGATAGGTTTTTGATAGCATGAAGGTACGAAAGAGTGTCAGTAAAGACTATATATTGTTTATATGTAGGGTGTTTTTTTTAAATATATATTTATGAGTCGTTAATATGGCGTTTGCCTCAGCTGTGAAAATAGAGCTGTTATCCGGTATTCTAGAAGAAATTGTTCTGGATCCAATTACAGTGGCACAAGCCACTGCGCCACCTTCCTTTGGCCCATCTATAAATAAAGTTTTGTATGTATTATATTCACTTTTCAATTGGTTAAATTCTTGTCTATATTGGAATTCATTTGTTTCTGATTTCTTGTAAGTTGTGTTAGGTCAACTTGTAGCTTCATCATTTGCCAAGGAGGAGACGAAAGAAGACAGGAAGGATATATATATATTTTGCTAGCTCAAAGCCAACATCAGAAAGGAAAGATTTGATTCTTATTCGTAGAGAAATAAGAGATGGCCTCTTGTTGAACAGATCCTCATGATAAGAATTAACAACGCAGTTAAATGCAGGGTTAGAATCGTTTGAATATAGTTTTGGGATATACTGTAAGGATAATGTTATACGACGTTGGTTAAGAGATGGCTCATCGGCTTCGACGTAGAGACTGTCAACAGGAGAAGTTCTAAAAGACCCAAGACAAAGTCTTAGACCTTGTAGGTGGTCAGAAACTAAGGTTTTAGGTTGCTTTTGCAGGCTCCACCATATACGATGGAGCTGTAATCAAGTTTCGAACGCATGGGTGATCTGTGTATGTGTAAGTGTAGGAGGGTAGTTTGGCTCCCTCCCTACTTTGAATTAGAAACGATTTCCAACAAGGCATGTGACTTCAGGCATGTATATATTTTAAGAATTTAATATAGTAAAAAAGAAGAGTAACATTTAATAAAAGTGAAAAATAAGTTCCAAGAACCTTGCCTCCTTCACAACCTTGATTGGTTTGCAATTTAAAAATAGTTCTGGGTCCTTAATCGGATTATATTTAACAGAAATTTATACAGTTAGTTTTTTATTTCGAAAATTTAAAGACGTTTTCAGTTGACCATTTATGAATTTTGTTTAGAGATATTTTGTTATTGTATGCATATTTTTGCCACGGAAAGAAACATTAAAATCATCCAGAAAAAGGGAACCATCCACTGAATCCTTTAAGACCGTTCAAAGACCGTTTATTTTTATATTGAACGGCGTTACAGACAAAATACTGCCTTGTGGGACATCCTGATACTGATTGTAATGGTTAGACAGAGTTTTACCTACTTGGACTTGAAAAGAGGTAATAGACCTCTCAAACCACAAGCATGTAATTCAACAGTTCTTTTCTTTTTTTTCGGACACTACATTGTGTATTTGTAATTAACTTCCAAATACCAAACTGATATATTATGAACGATTCTTTCCGTGGTTTTACAGACACAACAGAAGTTGGTCTGTAATTTAAAGGATCACTATCATTCCAAGTTTTGGTATAGGGACAACAGGCTTACTTGCCTGCTTACATTCATTTTTAAACCATGGTTTGCGAATATGTTTGCGACTTGTAGAGGACTTTGGTATACTTTGGTCAGCAATGTTGTTAAGTATATCTGAGAACATCTCTTCGCTTTTCGCAAATACATCATTGTTTACGTGATCAGTACAGATTGTCTTATATATTCACCAATCAGCCCTGGTGAAGTTCCTGCTTGGTAAAAGTGGATCATCACCAGGGTTGATTGTTTTGGGACTGGTGGGGAAGAGGTCACTCCCACATAGGTCATAATAGACCATCCATTCAAATTCATTATACAAGATGGAGTCAGCGAGTGACAGATCCAGGGAACAATATATGTTCCCGTAGCTGGATGTAAATATGTGCTTGTATCGTCGTTAAATATACATAGGTTATTATCTGAAATGAATTCTTCAAGGATTTGACCTTTATTATTTGTATGGGCACTTCCAAGCGGGTTGTGTCTGTTATGATGGCCCATGATGAGACATGGCTTCGGAAGTTGATCATACAGATTTTGAAGTTCTGATTGTTCAATATTAGAAGAAGGAGGGATATACAAGCTGCACAATTTCAGGGCAATATGCAGAGTCAGAGTCACGAACAGCTACAGTTTGGAGATTGGTACTTAAAGGGACAGGGCTACGTATAATACCCTGCAGTACCAGAATAGAAGCACCTCCAGTTGCTTCATCTCCTGGAGGAGGAAAGAAGTCATAGGAAATGTCTTATATCAATACGATTTAAGATAGGTTTACTGAAAACAAAATGTCGATGGTTTGAAATATTGTATTCGTAACTGTAAATCATTATAATTATTCTTTATTTCTCTACAATTTCACTAAACAATGGTATTTCAGCTACTCATGGAGGCTCAGCTGAAGATCGTGAGTTGAAGTGGTGTCTACTCCAACGGACTGAGGGATTGACCTCCATCTCCAAAGGTCTCAATTGATTCTGACTCTGTGTTGATTCTGTGGCACATTCTGGTTCAGATGGTGGATCTACTGAATGCCGTGATGTGATACTCTCTGTCAGGGAGGACGATACATTGATACATTGAAGATGTCCATTTGAAAGCGTTTGCTGTGGGCCCGACGGACACCTCCGATGGACTCAAGAGTGACTGGAATCGAGTTGTCTTTAGTGATGAATCAAGATTTACCCTCAGATTCGCTGATGATAGGTGTAAATGTAGGAAAATCATTGGTGGTATGCGGTTGTGAGAGTGGCGGTTGTGAGAGTTGCGGCCGCTTTGGGCGCAAGTGGAAAGGGAGCACATGACATATTGGATGCGATGAGATGCAGTGTCAGTTGTGACCTCGGGATGTTTCTCCTTGCGTTTGATTGTAATTTCAAGTTGACATGTGTGATTTGCGATGTTTTTATGAGGCCCTCGACAGGTCTCCGTAAATAAACTATTTGACACCAAGCTGTCTTGCGATCTATGATCATGGGATATAAGTTTTCAACCAACGACAGACCGTTAAAGTAAAAACATTACACGGATCATCCGTCTGATGTGAGTAAAACAGTTTCTCAGATGTGAGTAGCTTCTTTGAACACTTTGTAGTGAACTTTTATCTATGAATGAGAAAGCATTTCTTATTACCGACGTGTGCCGTGAAGTTTGTACACGATATACCTCCAGCTGTAACCATGACTGTTTTAGGACTGAAGTGACTCGTCCGATGCAATTCTGACTGTAATGTGGTATTACAGAATAATAACAGAAATTGCATATGCATAACGGTGTCTGACAACAGTGCATGACTATCAAAATGAGTGACAGTATATATCTGGTCTGAAATCCAGCCACAGTCGTAAATCTCGTGCTGATGCGGCAGCAGATGTGGCAGTGTGAAAGGTAAAGTTACAGTATGTTGGTAATGAAGAAAAAACAAGATCTGAATTGGAAAGAGTTAAAACTATGAAAAATCTAGCAATGGCAGAAGCTAGACTGTTTGCACTTACTCCAGCTGATCTGGAAAATACAATTCCGTATGGCAAGGATGATTCAGACGTATTTCACAAGTTCATAAACACGTATCTAGGACCCAGGATGCAATGGATAATGTTAAAATATATGTTGAGTATCTCCTTACACACCTGAATCAGACACATGTTGTTGACTCTTCACCACGGTTGAACACTTCTATAATTCAGAGAGCAAGCAGAAATCTTGAGGCAGAAAACTCAAGACCTACCCAGGGTCTACTTGCATCTACAAAACTTGATGCATCTGCCAAGGAATTTGTTCCACAGGATGTGGCAGATATAACAAGATTCTTTGCACAACAGATCAACCTAAGCCGATTACCTCCACCCGAACTAGGCATCTTTACGGGAGACCCTCTAATGTTCCCAAGTTGGAAATGAGCTTTTGAGACATTAATAGAAGGTCCAGTCATTCCTTCATGCGATCGCATACACTATTTGAAGCAATATTTGGGCAGTGCAGCTAAGGAGGCAGTAGAAGGTTACATTCTCTTGTGTACAGATTAAATCATATAACGAAGCCAGAGCGCTTTTGGATAAACGTTTCGGTAATGCCTTCATTGTAGCCAACGCTTTCTGAGACATGATAGACGCATGGACCAAAATTGTAGGACGTGCTGGCATTGCACTCCACAAGTTTGCTGATTTTCTAAAACAATGTGAAATTGGTATGAAGACAATCAGTAGCCTAAATGTTCTAAATGATGACCATGAAAACCAAAGGATCGGACGAAAGTTTGTTACCAGAGTGGTTGACATACAGATGGGGTCGGACTGTGTGCACGTGGCGAGAGCAACACTATTCATTTCCTCCGTTCTGTGACTTTTATGGCTAAGGAAGCTGACATTGCTTGTGAACCTGTAACCTCTTTCCTTGCTACAAAGCCACACAGGAAATCGTATTCTGAACCCATGAAATTCCACAGAGAGCGCACCAGCAGCACGTTTTCTACTGTGGTCACAGCTCCACAAGGGAAAGACAATGTACTGAAATGTCCCTTTTGTGACAAGGGGCATGATACTGAAAAATGTAGGTTGTTCCTGGATAAGTGGATAAGCCAATAAGGGAACGGAAGGAGAGAGAAGTGGTTGCGTTTTGGATGCCTTCAGGAAGGACATAGATCACGTGACTGTAAGCAACGTGAAAAGTGTTCTACTTGTTCCAAGTTCCATCCTACTTCTCTAGCCACTTAATCAAACAAACTCTGTGAAAGCAACTAGCGCTCATTCAAGTGTCTCTTACAACAACAGTGGACAGGGCGGCAAGTGTTCAATGATAGTGCCAGTTTGGGTATCTCATTGTGAGCAGCCTGAACATGAAAGACTTGTTTATGCACTAGTCGACACACAATCGGACACAATCTTTGTGCTGAACAGTGTCTGTGATGTTTTGAACCCTTCCGTGAATCTGATGTTATCTACCATGTCATCTGAGGATCCAGAAAAAGATAGCAAAAGGATTAGTTGTCTAATTGTGCGTGGATTTAATTGTGAGGTTAAGATTCCTTTGCTTACAACGTACTCAAGGGAAATCATGCCTGCAAACAAAGACCACATTCCATCTCCTGAGAAGGCGTGATTATGGCGTGATTATGGCCTCATTTGCAGAAAGTTGCAGATGAGCTTTTGACATTGAAGTTCGCCTATTAATAGGTTACAACTGTTCCCGTGCATTGACGCCTCGTGAAGTTATTCCTTTTGTCAACGATAATGAGCCTTATGGAGAGCGAACTGATGTCGGCTGGGGCATAGTGGGAATAGTTGACCACAGCCAAGTTGAGAACTGCGATGATATTGGAACAAGCCATAGAGTATTGGCATGCGAAGTTCCTTCTAAGTTGCGTGTGCCTACGATGGAGAAATGTCCAACGAGTCTTTGTGTCACTCCAGACAACGGTAAAAGAGGAGTTTGTGCCACGCAGTGCGACACAAATGATGGAACTTGATTTCAGTGAACAAAAGTCTGAACATGTGGTCTTGTCCTGTGATGACAGGAAATTCCTTTCAAAGATGAAGGAAAGCATCCATCAAAGAGATGCCAATCACTATGAGTGTGCGCTACCATCCAGAAACTCTAAACCAAAGCTTTCAAATAACAAATCAGTGGTCTTGCAAAGGTTGATGCAACTGAAAAAACGGTTTCTGATGAACTCCAAATACTGGAAGGATTTTGCCACCTTTATGCAAAATATCATAAAGTCATGATCTGGACATGCCGAGCAGGTACCAGCTTTTGAGCTCAGTGATGATAATGTGTGGTATCTTCTTCACCACGGAGTATATAACCCCCCAAAACCAGGAAAAATCAGAGTGGTCTTTGACTGTAGTGTGCGATATTGTGAAGAATCACTCAATGATCACTTGTTACGGGGACCCGACTTGATCAATGGTTTGGTTGGAGTTCTTTGTCTGTTTCGAAAGGTGCAAGTTGACATAATGTGCGATATTGAGCAGATGTTTCACCAATTCAACGTTGATGAGTGTGATCGAAATTATCTTAGATTCCTTTGGAGGGACACACAGGATCTAAAAAGACAACCTACTGAATCCAGAATGACCGTCCATTTGTTTGGTGCAACTTCATCTCCCTGAGGTGCGAACTTCAGCCTAAAACAAATTGCTAACGATTACGAGGATGATTGTGGTGTGGATTCTGCAAACTTCCTACGAACGAATTTTTATGTGGATGATGGGTTGGCATCAGTACCTACTACAGAGGAGGCTGTAGATTTGATCAATAAAACCAAGGACAAACCACTCCAAAGATGTTATTGGCAAGTGGAATGAAGAACATTAACCTGTCGACAGATTCTCTACCTGTGGAAAGAGCATTAGGTGTCACATGGTGCATAGAGTCAGATATGCTGCAGTTCAGGATCATATTGCAAGACGGCGTGGTATATCGTCTGGGGTCAGCTCGATCTATGACCCGCTGGGTTTCATCGCTCCAGTAATTGTAAGGGGAAAAGCAATTCTACAACAGATGTGCTGGGACAGTGCAGACTGGGATGATCTGTTGGCACACAATCTGAAACAAAAATGGGACCAGAGGCAAAATGACTTGTTTCTTCTGAAAACCGTTAGGGTCGACAAGCCTAAACAGTTAAAGTCAACAAGCCTAAAGACTTTGGGAACGTGCAAAGCTATGAAATGCACCACTTCTCCGATGCAAGCACTGAAGGTTACTGTCAGTGTTCTCATCTGAGGATGACAGATGGCAAAGACAGCATTCACTGCACATTTGTAATAGGGAAGGCACGCATCGCACCATTGAAGACAGTGACAATTCCCAGTCTATCCATTGATGTATCAGATTTGCAGTGGGCAGAACGTGTGATAGTAAAAATGGTTCAAGAAGAATCATTTCCTGATGAGGTCAAAACTCTGAAAACCATGATGGCANGTCAACGATAATGAGCCTTATGGAGAGCGAACTGATGTCGGCTGGGGCATAGTGGGAATAGTTGACCACAGCCAAGTTGAGAACTGCGATGATATTGGAACAAGCCATAGAGTATTGGCATGCGAAGTTCCTTCTAAGTTGCGTGTGCCTACGATGGAGAAATGTCCAACGAGTCTTTGTGTCACTCCAGACAACGGTAAAAGAGGAGTTTGTGCCACGCAGTGCGACACAAATGATGGAACTTGATTTCAGTGAACAAAAGTCTGAACATGTGGTCTTGTCCTGTGATGACAGGAAATTCCTTTCAAAGATGAAGGAAAGCATCCATCAAAGAGATGCCAATCACTATGAGTGTGCGCTACCATCCAGAAACTCTAAACCAAAGCTTTCAAATAACAAATCAGTGGTCTTGCAAAGGTTGATGCAACTGAAAAAACGGTTTCTGATGAACTCCAAATACTGGAAGGATTTTGCCACCTTTATGCAAAATATCATAAAGTCATGATCTGGACATGCCGAGCAGGTACCAGCTTTTGAGCTCAGTGATGATAATGTGTGGTATCTTCTTCACCACGGAGTATATAACCCCCCAAAACCAGGAAAAATCAGAGTGGTCTTTGACTGTAGTGTGCGATATTGTGAAGAATCACTCAATGATCACTTGTTACGGGGACCCGACTTGATCAATGGTTTGGTTGGAGTTCTTTGTCTGTTTCGAAAGGTGCAAGTTGACATAATGTGCGATATTGAGCAGATGTTTCACCAATTCAACGTTGATGAGTGTGATCGAAATTATCTTAGATTCCTTTGGAGGGACACACAGGATCTAAAAAGACAACCTACTGAATCCAGAATGACCGTCCATTTGTTTGGTGCAACTTCATCTCCCTGAGGTGCGAACTTCAGCCTAAAACAAATTGCTAACGATTACGAGGATGATTGTGGTGTGGATTCTGCAAACTTCCTACGAACGAATTTTTATGTGGATGATGGGTTGGCATCAGTACCTACTACAGAGGAGGCTGTAGATTTGATCAATAAAACCAAGGACAAACCACTCCAAAGATGTTATTGGCAAGTGGAATGAAGAACATTAACCTGTCGACAGATTCTCTACCTGTGGAAAGAGCATTAGGTGTCACATGGTGCATAGAGTCAGATATGCTGCAGTTCAGGATCATATTGCAAGACGGCGTGGTATATCGTCTGGGGTCAGCTCGATCTATGACCCGCTGGGTTTCATCGCTCCAGTAATTGTAAGGGGAAAAGCAATTCTACAACAGATGTGCTGGGACAGTGCAGACTGGGATGATCTGTTGGCACACAATCTGAAACAAAAATGGGACCAGAGGCAAAATGACTTGTTTCTTCTGAAAACCGTTAGGGTCGACAAGCCTAAACAGTTAAAGTCAACAAGCCTAAAGACTTTGGGAACGTGCAAAGCTATGAAATGCACCACTTCTCCGATGCAAGCACTGAAGGTTACTGTCAGTGTTCTCATCTGAGGATGACAGATGGCAAAGACAGCATTCACTGCACATTTGTAATAGGGAAGGCACGCATCGCACCATTGAAGACAGTGACAATTCCCAGTCTATCCATTGATGTATCAGATTTGCAGTGGGCAGAACGTGTGATAGTAAAAATGGTTCAAGAAGAATCATTTCCTGATGAGGTCAAAACTCTGAAAACCATGATGGCACCTGAGAAATCTGACAGACAGTGTGCAAAAGACAGTAAGGATGCTCTGAAGGGAACAAGTCCAATGTACAAACTGGATCCTTACCTTGATGCTGATGGTATTGTGCGAGTCGGAGGTCGAATGCACCAAGCTGAATTGTCAGACAACTTGAGGCATCCTGTGATTGTGCCAAGGAACCACCACATCACAAATCTCATTATACGTGATTGTCATGAGAGAGTCGAACATCAGGGACGAGGAATGTCAAGTAATCAAATCCGATCAACCGGATACTGGATAATTGGCTGTGGATAAGCAGTCTCACACTTCATCTCAAAATGTGTGCGGTGTAGGAAATATAGAGCTTCTGTGCTGGAACAGAAAATGGCTGACCTTCCAACTGACAGAATGAACAAAGGACCACCATTTTTACCTATTGGTCCTTTCTACATAAAGGAAAACAGGAAAGAGCTGAAGAGGTACAGCGTCTTGTTCACCTGTCTACTAGGCAGACCTATTCACGTCGAGACAACAAATTCTCTGCCCACCTATTCTTTCATTAACTCCCTACGTCGTTTTATAGCCATCCGTGGACCTATTCGTGAACTGTGATGCAACCAAGGTACTAACTTTGTTGGTGCCAAGAGAGAATTTGAAGAGGAACTTGTGAAGGACTTCCTCTTAAGGGAAAACTGTGATTACTTCTCATTCGGCAAGTCACATGGGGAAAGTATGGGAACCGCAGATCTGCACTGTTCGCAGCGTACTGTCACCTCTCATACTTCTCACCTTCTTACACCATATACTCCTGCTCGTGCCCTCAGATCCAGTAACCAACACCTGCTGGATCCTCCATCATTCAACCTCAAGACATTTGGTGCCCGTTCTTTTGCTTCAGCTGCAACCGCACTATGGAACTCACTTCCACTTAAACTATGTACAGCTCCATCTCTTCAAGTGTTCAAGCGTAACCTCAAAACACACCTTTTCAGTCGATATAAACAGTAACTCTCTCCAAGCTCATATTTACTACAATACTATTGATATGACTTTTTGATGTGTCTGTTTTTAAACATTTGTGCGCGCTTTAAGCATGCCCCTTTGTGGTATGGAGTATTGCGCTATATAAGTATTCTTATTATTATTATTATTATAAAGCCGGTGGGCAACTGGTTGTTGAAGGACTACAAACTCTTATGTCGGAAGCTGTGGCAATAGTCAACAGCCAACCTTTGACTGTGGAGCATCTCAATGACCCCCTATCTTCAGAACCCTTGACACCCAATCATCTCTTGACGTTGAAAAGTAAGATCATCCTGCCACCACCAGGACAGTTTCACCCAACAGTCACGTACTCCAGAAAGCAGTGGTGACGTGTGCAACATCTTGCAGATGAATTTTGGCATCGTTGGAGGCGTGAATTCTTGCAAACACTACAAGTACGACAAAAGTGGCTGCGACCAAGAAGATCTCTCCAAGTTGGGGACATTGTGCTAGTCAAAGACGAGAATTTGCCTC
>VKKT01008122.1:20904-42679 GCA_008038995.1 Haliotis laevigata | reverse complement strand
GTGACAGGTTTATGACAAGATTATCCTGTCAGTGGTATATATTATATTGTTTCTTCCTGGTATATCAAGTTACAGCTTCTGTGACATCCGCCTTGGCACCTTGTTGGATGGTAACTGCTCGGTGGTGCTGTATGTCACTGTGGCACCAGTATGGTAAACGCCCGCTCACGTTCTGCAGTCTTGCATTTTGTTGGAACCAATGCGCGTCTGAGTGACTAGTGCACACACGTATACACACTGTAAGCAACAACTGCCGTTACCCACCCCCTCCTGAAATATCCGTCCTTGACGCGGGCTTGCTTCGCCATTTATAGGCAGGTGAGAAACACACTTGAAGAATCCGCCGCGGAGAACCATTATGGCAGCGAGGGGTGTCAGGTCACTATCGAGTGCTCCATCTCAACGGACGGTTAAAACTTTATCATAGGAACATTATTCACTTATTTTTTTAGTTTTAATGGTCATATCGTCATTAGGCCAAACATATGGGTATTTTGGTTTAAAATATTGTTTTTAAGTAAAATTTGATATTTTTAACCTTCTTCCCCTGAAGATAGACTGGTCCCACATGACGGTATATTCGACTGTAGTCTAAGGTTGTACACTGCCTGCTAGTTCCCCTCCAGTCCTCCTAAGCTGTAACTTTGGTCGTGGATTTTCGATCTATTTCGAAGTAGGCGACCTAGAAAAGTAAGTATAATTTCTTATTCTTCTTTATCCGCCAAAATTAACTCATTTATGAACTACGTGCGTAATGATAACGGTACGAATTGCCGACTAAGCAATATTTATTTACATTAATATGCAAATGAGGAATATTGGATTTACCTGAAATTCGGACATCTTTTACATGGAACACCTGAGCAGGTATCGACCAACAATCTTGACGCAGGAATCGGTAACCATGGAAAGGTCGTGATATTTCCACGGCTTTGCTATGCCAGATGTATCAGAAACTTGAGTCCACCTCTCAATACTGGGCACCGCGCATGTACGTAAGACCATAGGCTACCTCATGTGTGCCATACTAAGAAAAAACCTGTCCGTAAGCTAGCTTTATAGGAGAATCATTTTTAGCAAGTCTTCACTGTCGTGGGAGAAGTGGTCTCAGCAATAGTGTAGAACCACTCTTATCTATTTCTTCAGCCTCTTTTCGTTTTAGATTCTCACGACAGTGATAAGTAGATAAAGTATAAAAACATTTAAAATGAAGCTCTCTCCGGTCTGGCACAACTATGCGTATTTGAAGAATCAGCAGACTGTACAGAAAGTTGCAGTTCAAACTGCCCTTGAAGAGGCTGACGAGAGGGTAGGTCGAGTGATAACGTCGTTATATCACAGGTAGCCATCTTGAATTTGATTCAAACTTGCGCAATCGTGATGTCAACTCCAAGTGTAATATGTGTTGATGATGATACGGCGATATTTGTTAAAAAAGATGCTATTCTTGGAATCCCGACCTGATCTGGATGACTTTTTCACCTCCAGTCATTGTTTATGTTCCAAAAGGGAATGTTTTGATGGGATGGTCCAGCACGGATGGGTGTTTTGACGTAATGGCGGCCGTTTTCCAAACATTACTCTTAAAAGAAAAGGTTAAGAAAATGGCTTCTTCAACCATCCTTTCCTTGGAATGATTTTCACGATTTGTGCAAGGTTGATACACCTGTGCCCACCAGACAATAGCATTTGCTCCAGTAGGTATAGGTAAGGTTACGTATGTCTTGATGATTCACCGTAATGCCATTGTCTGGTGTGTGTACTGTTATCATTCCGATTTGCAACTCGGACCCAGAGACCAGTTTGTCCATAGACGTATCCATCCTTTGTAGTAGGAAGTGGAATATTTCATCATCGATCTGAAGGAATATTTCATTCTAAAATGGCTTCCAAGATAGAATTCGTTTAGTTTGGCATTTCCCCCTCGCTGACTCAGCGGAGGATTCTTGGAAGGCCACCAGGTTTCTACACATCATAGGAGAAGCAAGTGATTGTTTTTGTCCTCCAAATGTTTGGCACAAGCAGGAATAAACAACATATCTCCAGCAAAACAGGCCAGGCTATTGCAGTTATCTACTCATCTTGTAAATTTGTGTACGATTTGGAAGAAATAGTGTTTTACTTTTACCACTTTTTTTTCATTTTTGTTAGGAGGGAGGGGTCATTGCGATAGATGGTAATTAATACTTGATATCGAACGCTTGACCATGTAAACATTTATTAAACATATGGATGGACAATGGTCGTGTACATATGGTCGCTTGTGTTCCGAGTTGCAAACATGGATCTAATTAAGGATGCATTCATGTAATTAATTAATGGTTTTAAACGACGAACAGGTGAGGCTCAGCGGGTAGCTATGACTAAGAGGAGGTTCTTCGCCCCCGGCTACTCAGTGGTAAGATTCACAGCATTCAACTAACACACGGCGACCGCCATTTTGTTTCGCCAGACGACACTTGGCAGCCATATTGGAATTTCTGACAACTTCTTTCTTAGAAACTCCATAAGTAATAAATGCATTACTTTGGCGCTCTGAATGTCTAACATCGCGACATGATATATTTTCTAATTTTGGAGTGATGATATAGAGTTGTCAAATGTTCCAGAATGTTTATATTGTTCTGCAGCTTTATGTGAGGCGGCTGGGTAGCCCACTGGTTAAACGTTTGCTCGTTACGCCGAAGGCCCGGGTTCGGTTTCCCACAAGGGTACAATATGTGAAGCTCATTTCAGGTGTCCCCGTGATATTGCTGGAATATTGGTGGCGTCAAACCCAACCTACTCTGCAGCTTCGTGAACCTTTGTTTGAAGCCGAACCTGTCGCTGCGACATGCTTTACATATTCAGAGAACAAGGCATTGTTCCTTTCATCAATCTTTGTGTTACGATTTTCGCGTCTTTTAACATAGACTTGCGATTGTCGTAGTACAAAGAGATTGTTATGGAACGAAACCCTATCTCTATTTCTTTGTCAGACTACACTGCATGTTGTCTAATGGCCCTTTGGTGATTGATATTGACGGAATGTTGTCGTGCTAACTGTTCATGTACAGAATACGGTTCCCTGTTGGATTTCATGAAAACCCTCCACTACATGTCTCCCAAGTTAATGAAACACGTTATATCAAAAATATGGTTTCTCATGCAAATGTTCCCTTAATGGGGCGGTGTGGTAGCCTACTGGTTAAAGCGTTCGCTCGTCACGGCGAAGGCGCGGGTTCGATTCCCCACATGGGTGCAATGTGTGAAGCCCGTCGTGATGTTGCTGGAATATTGCTAAAAGCGGCGTAAAACCATACTCACTCATTCACTCCCTTCACTATTTTCTTGAGGATATGTCAGTTTGGAATGTCACATAGTTTTGGCACCCGGTGTCATCACTGATTTTCATCCATCAATTTATGTAATATTAACCGCTATTTTGCCTTTTACGTCCAGTAGAATCGGCTTGAGCGGATAATCGAGGCTGGTTACTCCCGGTTTTAACGTCTTTTTATTGTACAATTAGAGAAGAGGATCTGAGTGCTCCCTGCATAAAGTACATCTGCAAAAGTAGTCCCTACACACCTTTCTCGCCCTCGTAATAATATATGCTTATGGATCTTATTGCATAGTTCAACACTGAAATCATTTGGGGCTGACAAATGCCGCTTGTTTGACTAGGTTCGACTCCCACATATGTACACCAAGCTCGTTATGTTGTACAACCACACTCACTCACCACAAGAGGAAAATTACTTTTAACTCAATATTCCTCAATTACTGCTTAGTGCTGAGACACAATTCTTTTGTTTATTAGACCTCTTTCTCGGCCATGTTTCCCCATCGGTTCTAGTTCTCGTAACAGAAGGAATTGCATTCCCCAGCATTTTCCTCTACCACCCTCCCGCCCATATTTGAAAACGCGCCTGTTGTGTCAGCGGCCTCTGCCAAGAGTGCCAAATACCTACAATGCAAGTACCAAGTTGCCATGGAAACCTATGAGGATAGCGTTCTAGATATTCCATCTTGTTTCGCCAGAAACGCCGAAGATAACAAAGCCAAAGATCAGGCCGCAACACTTGGTGCATTTTGTTGCATATTCGTGCACTTGGATTAAACTTTAAAAATTGGGCGCCTAAATCTGGTTTTATCTGGATGTATCCGAATGTTTCTCTTCTCTGATATGATTACGTGGGTGTGTTCGCGAGTCTCTCAGTGAGTCAGGATTGCTGCTTCGGTACCTGTGGGCGCACTGTTCCGTTATGTAGATAACTCTATCTTTATATAGGTTGTGTGTGGGGGTGGGGGTTAGCATTCACCCGACGAAGGGGCAAGGAGAAGCCCAGAAATGTTGTTGTTACAATAAAGAAGAAGTTGACATCCATAATATTTTGTCTTAAATTAACGGATTGAATTACATTTACGTGTATTTTTACGTTTCATTTTGAAATTAAACTTTAATCAAATCATTATTTAGCTCTAATAAAGAATTAAATTATATTCATTCAGTTATTACAAAAAATATGGTTTTCGCAGGTTACTATTTTCGCTCCTTTGAACACTATTGCTGTTTGAAGTACGTGTCTTCTATGTCACGTGGTAAGCTCTTCGAGCCTGTTGGTATGAATCGATGTCTATCTTTAAGGTATCTAACTTATTACTTCCCTCCCACGTCTCACGGCCTGATACAGCTGTAATATTGTTTAATGCAGTGATAAACCCACTCACTAACTCACTATATAGTATCAGTGTTAACTGTGAAAAGTCGTTTAATGTCTTTCAACGATGGGGCGGACTGGTAGCCTAGTGAAGGCCCGGGTTCGATTCCCCACATGAGTACACTGTGTGAAGCCCATTTCTGGTGTCCTCCGTCGTGATATTGCTGGAATATTGATAAAAGCAGCGAAAATCATACTCACTCCCTCACCAACTGTCTTTCAGCTTTAAGACATCAAATATTTGTATTTGATAACCAACCTAATACCGCGTACATACAGGCAGGGAATCGTTCAAGTACAAAGTACAGTATCCTAAACTGTATCCTGTCATACAGACCCTGAAACAAATATATCCAAGAAAGCATATGCAAGTTTGGAATATGTGGCAAGTCTAGATTTCAACAGTTTCAGAAAATGAAGAAAGTCTTTGGGCTCCTTTTTCATTATATTTTCTAATTATTTTTTATGAACAGTTTTTTTCTGTAAAATATGTTCATTTCAGAGACTAGATGTTAGTCTTCCTAAACCGTCCTAGCTGAAGCTGGGGCCTATCAACCCACGTAGTTGTTTATGAGCCGAGAGAATAGTTCCTGCATATGCTCCCGAGCCTACGTCAATACAGCGTTGAGAATTGCTGTCGGTCGAGGCTATGCCTATATATACCTATCCCTTCTTCACTCGTGGTGTGAGCCAGCCGATGCCAGTATGTTGACTCGCTACACTGATACATGCACTACAAGACGCATATATCTGTCACTGCAGCATTCACTGTCTCATAGAGCAGCATTTATTCTTAGCCGAAGGACGAACACAGGTATGCAAGACTTGCACTTGGGGTATGTACAGCAACACGGAAACAGATGGGTAGGCGATTCACAGCCAGTGTATATAAACGGTAGCAGAACGCTTCACTTAAAACCAAACAGAAACTGCAAGCAAAGCTTTTTATCCAATGAAAAATTTACTTTTTTTGAAGGTATTTAGAAGTTGGAGCAGTAAAGACGGATAGCAATGAATTCGGGAGCAAATAAATATCTCGGTTTACAGGGAATGTCGGATTAGAGGGATGTCGGTTTAGAGGGAGTCCAGTCTATATGGACGTTTCGGTGATATCAGTGTTAGAACCTACTCCACGTCGCTCTCACTGTAATAAAGAAATTGTTCATTCACATATTGCTATCCATCTTGACAAAAGTAGAATAATTGTCGATTGTGGTGATTTTGAATGATTGGTCATAATAAAGCAAGACTGTTTGGAAAAGGATACGACACAGATGTAATTCTAAAATAGATTTCAGCCCGTAAAATCTTGTTTTGTTATACTTTGGAATATTCATTGTGTAAAACCATTTCCATTATGGTACCGGCCAATCTCAGATAAAATACACATCTATTCTTGATTATTTATTTAGCAATCATTTGCAATAAGGGCATAGTTCAAGAATCAACTTTTGACACAATAATCTGAGATTGGATTCGCAGATACCTGGTTTTTGTTTATATGTTAGGTGATAGTTGAGGTCACGTCACCATGGAGATCAGCTATTGGCAGACTGAACTCGATTGAAGTGTTGAAAATCATTAATCTGTGAAGTGAACCCGATTATAGTGTTGAAAATCAGTAATTTGTAGACTAAACTCGACTGAGGTGATGAAAATCAGTAATTACTGAGACTGAATCCGATTCTAGTGTTGAAAGTCAGTAATTACTGAGACTGAACCCGATTAAAGTGTTGAAAATCAGTAATTTGTAGACTGAACTCGACTGAAGTGTTGGAGATGACTAAGGTGGTCGATTAATGATCCGGTCTGAACTTGAACTGACACGAGTTTTCTCAATAACCCACTATAACGGTACACATCACATAACCGTAGGGAGGAACAAGGCAGATATACGCGTATCGCCAATCTGCTCAAACCATTATTCCGTACTTTACTTACGGAGAAAAAACATTAAAAGACGTATATAAAATCCTTGAGTCAGGATGGTATCTCCCAGCCTTTTTGGCTGCTGGCGGTGGGTGGCCCAATGATTAAAGTGCTAACTAGTCACAGAGAAGACACCCAATCAAGTCCTCACATAAGGAGTCCATTCCTCCTGCATCCGTAAGAGTATGTCAGTATGGCTAAGCGCGGCGTAAAATCACAGTCACTCACCCTGTTTGTGCCATGTGAGTCATCCCTGTCACACTGTTTCCCATCACTTGTAGGAAACAGCTCTTATATGACATGTTTCCTCTTCTTAGCGAGGCTTATCTCTGACATGTACTTGCCGTGCAATCAATTAACATGGAGCTAAACAAAATTGCACCAACTGCATATTTCTTTAAATAGCTAGCATTCCATTTGTCTGATAAAACTCGACATTCCCTCCCCTAGAGCTCAGAACAGTGTCGGCCTCGTATGGTGCGCGCAGGGAAGGTAAAAACATGGATACTAGCACTTCCGATCCGAGGGACTTGAGACTGACAAAGGTACGTCTTGCAAATCTGCGTACACGTGTCCTGACAAATCACATTCGTAAACGGTCGGAATTTTCCGTTTATTGCAACGGACGTGTCCGATTGTCACGACGGCATGCTTCAAACCGAGCACCTTTTAACTTTGTTTGGAGTTTATCTCGTCTCTGATACTGACTTAAGCTTGATTTTCTTGATCGTTCTTGATGTGGAATTGCTTCAGGAAACTGTTTACCTTAAAAGGTAACTGGCTGATGGGTTGTCTTTGGAATAAAGACATATCACTGATATGACAGGAGATGTGGTCAATGAATTAAAAGGAGTGTTTTCACGAATATTTCGTCTGTTGAGTAAGAACTTAGCGATACTCTGCTTTTACACAGTATCAACGCACAGGGAAAAGTTTTTAAGTGGCTAATTATATAACCAGCTTCCATAGATAGACGTGGACCTTACACATTCAGTGCACAGGGTGCACGCTAAACTCACGCTGGCAAAGTTATTGTATAGTTGCATTGATCTGGAAGATGGCGCTCAAGAGGAAACGACCAAATTAACTGACATAACCAAGATTTATTAATATACCTTTGTGAAAAGACGTTTGCCGAAATGTCTACCTAAAGGAGAGACTCAAGAGCTTCACTTTATGATAATGATATTAAAGATATTTTATTCATTTAATATGTTAATAGTATTATGGCTATAAATATTAAGAAATTGTAGTTGAAGTAATACCACTTCATTATAACTGTAGGCCCAGTGGAAATAATGGTGGTAAATACCCTCACATTAAACCGACTCGAAAACTGTGTCATAACTGTAATATTGTTCAAAGCGGATGTAACCAAGCTCCCATACTCACTCTTCTTGGTATATTACCCACGTGGGTAAAACGTGTGAAGTCAGTTTCCGATGTCTCTTGACTGGATACTGGCGTATTGCCAAAAGCGGTATACAACCGTATTCACTCACTCACCAACTCACTCACTCACTCTTTTTGGCAATTCCAAATCGGAAATGGGCGAGTCAACACTACGGCCCACACTTCTAAAAACAAATGACAACATGAATTCATCTACCTGGGTGTTTATAGTGTTGACGAAAAGAATGCAAAGATGATACACTCAACAGAAGATGATGAGCCGTACATGCTTTTCTGACGGAGTTATACCTAAGTTCCATCTGCGTGTTATCACAAGCATATCAGGTTAAGGTAATTAGCGGCGGTGCTAAGACTGGTCGTTGGTTGCTGTCTGTTTGCCAAGGTGGTGATCTCATTAAGTCATTAACAGTCTCCAAGACTGACTGGTACGTTTATTACAAAAGTATACATGTGTGTTGTTATTTGGGGTAAACATGTTTGCATGTGTGGACCTACTTTAAGGGTGAAGGTCACAGTTGTGTGTTGTGTACGTTGTGATCTGCTGTTTGGGTTTATCTTTGTGATATTGTTCTCCTGTTACCGATTCTGGATGCTGAATTGACATTAGCGGGGAGATCAATTTAGCAGTAGTGTTTGTTGTCTTAGGAAAGAAAACACATGCATTTTTTCACATTTATAATAACATACCATACAATATTAGCCTTCTTGCATCGGCACAACCATACTCTTACACTATTCTTTCCGAAGCGTAAGGGGCTTATAGGGTAGCCCAGCAGCTAAAGCGTAAAGTCACCCTCAAAGTCTGTGTTCGACTCCCTACGAAGGTACAAGGTACAATATGTGGAGGTCATTTCTTGTGTTCCCGACCCGTGAAGATCCGGGTTAGAATTTCTCTTCCGCAACTCATGTTTGTCGTAAGAGGCGACTAAGGGGATCGGGTGGTCAGGCTCGCCGACTTGGTCGTGTCACCGTATCCCAATTGCTTAGATTGATGCTCATGCTGTTGATCACTGGATTGTCTTGTCAAGACTCAATTATTTACAGACCTCCGCCATATAGCTGGAATATTGCTGAGTGTAGCGTTAAGGAACAACCAACCAATATAGTGTTCCCGCTATTGCTGGAATATTTCTACTAGAGGCGTAAAACCATACTGACTCTTGTGCGTAAACAGATACTCCAGTGATGAGATGTTGGCACGAATCACCACTGATTTGTTGTATGCTTTTAAATTGATATGTAGACCAAATGTAGACCTGAAAGAACTGTTTAGATCGGGGTGATTTGAGTTCAGGTAATGTGATTTACTGCGCTGTTTGGCTGTGATGAGTAGAGGACGGAGGTGCCAGTTGTTCACGTGAGAGCTACACGAAACAGACCTCTGCACAGCTTATCAACGTCGACTGGGGCAGCCAATACGGCAACAGGTGCCCGCCCACCAGCCATCGGGCTGGGAGCTCTCAGGAAGACAGATACATCTAGCCACATCAGCAATGTTGGGTTGTCTTCAGTACAAATATACTTAAACGTGACACTGATTTGCTTGTGCAGATACATTTATGATTTCCTGATTTGTTTGGTGCCTTGGGACGGAGACATGGCGACCACTACTTATTTTAGTCTTCTTCCAGACTGATGTTCTTGGTCATATCTGATCTGACCACCATCTTTGTATTCAAACGGGTGCTACCATTGGGGCATAACATGCTGACCCGTGCTGTCTTCACTGATATTCAGTGATCCATACATGAAATTTCACTTCATAATTTTATGTTTAAATTTAGAATACCAGTGGGTTTTATTTGTATCATTTTTATTAATTTAAACATCCAGGTATTGACATCAGGAAAATGTTGCTCCGCTTTGACACGTTGTATTATTGTATTCGCGAAGAAGGTGTTAAGCAAATTCAATTTATCTTCGAATTGAAGTGATTTCAAATAGAGAAATATACCTAGTCTTCCTTTTCATACTTATGAAAATTTCGACAGCAAAGTTCAGCCAAGGTTCATTAGGATCTTTTCGAGTAAGGGACAGTTACAAAATATGCCCACGTTTGCAATTTGCTGCTTGTCGAATGTCACTAACGGCGCAGAACTTTAACCACACAGCGTGAACATAGATAGGGATTAAGTAACGCTTACAGTAATTGGAGCCACAAAGCCGGGTTTTCAGTGGCTGGGGTCACTAGTTCTTCGATTATGTAGTTGATGTCTGACATGCAATTTGTACAGCAATACTGTTTGTACATGATTATAAGTGTTTTTGTAACAAGAATGGGTTTCATTTTCATTTTTTTGGTTTTACTTTATGGTTTTGTACGGAGCTGTAATTTGGCATTATTGTTCGCAGTGTGCTCGGAATTGTTCATGTTCCGGTTTTGTCGTCTTATTTGAAGCAGCGAGTTTGCGAAATAGTTAAAGCTTCTTTCGCTACTATGTTTCTGGAAATACCCCGCCTACATAAGATTAGAATATTCCTGAAAGTGGTGTAAGACATCCTTCATTCTCTTCTCTAGTGATGCGTTATGAACCTTAAAATCATCCCATCGCTGTGAATTGGTAGTGTATTGTGAGTACAGATGGAAATGCCACCTTGTAATGGACGGAATGAGAACCGACATCCTAGGGTTCTTGGCACCAGAGATGTACATCACAATGGGATAACCGTGTCTTGTAATGAAGAAGGGTTCCATCTAGGCGGTTTGGCAAACTTGCCGATGCCTTTCTGACCTGTGTAAAAACCAAAAGCTGATGTTTTGAAAGTCTTGGACCTTGAGAAGTCCTTGAAAATACAAGCAATGTATAGAGTATTATTGACGTGTTTCAAGTTCATCTCGGTGGTGTTCAGGTAGATTATGCCCTATCTTTGCCTGTAATGAGGTTCTATATTTAGCAATATATGCTTCTCCATGGCATGTCTGTATTTGTGACTGGTTCTGTCGGAGAAGCTCGGCGTCCAAGCTTGAAACCAGATACATGTGGGTTTCACAGATCATGTAGAGGTGGCTATTCATATAGCTGGGAGGCTTTGTGTTGAGAAGAAACAAATGTTGTCATGGAAACTGTATTATCTCTATCGAATAACTGCTTGAAGATGACAAGATGTGCTATTGTTTGGTTAAATCAATGAAATGATTTTGTGGAATTATGTTATTCGTGCTGAATATACATTTCTATCTAATAAGGAACAATCGGTAACACGTACATAATCAAATGGTAAATCACTTTCCTTTACTCGGTGTGCAGTCGCCACAGAACATACAACGTATACAGGTATTAGGTTCAGTAGATGTTTGCGAGATGGTGCATGCCAATATCATTGAACATCGTAAATAATGAAGATAAGCAACGAATGAGAAATGGGATTATAGGACCAGAGTGCCGTTGTACAAAGCAAAATATAGCCTAACTTAAATATATGGTGCCAAATGCGTGTCTATAATGTCACAACATTGTCTTTGCCCTTTGTCATGATAATTGATTCCAAGGGCTGTTCAATGACAATTGGATTTGTTCATTTGCCAGAATGGGTCCATTGTGTAGAGGCAGTCTATATACAGTACCTGGTTCATGCCAAGTAGAGGCAGCCAGTTCTTATCAGTGACGCTTGAACTGGGCCTACATCAATGATAACAGTACCGTATGATAAGTCATAATACACATGAGATGTTCCAATACTCCCCTGCAAGTTCCGTCGTAGTGCACTCCGCTGATGGATGCTGCAATAACTGTTGCTACTGGCGGAGTTCCAAACTGATGATGAGGAGTTTGTAGTCAAGGTTTCTGCTTGATCAACACGGCGGAGATAAAGTTTCAAGACTTTGAGATAACTGATTCAACAGTTTAGATTTAGACACAGTTCTTTAGACGTAGAAACAGCCGAGAGCACTATCATTATCAAGGAGTTTTAGTATCAAACGTCTAGGAGTCATAGTATCAAACATCTAGTAGTTACATTGTCAAAACATCTAGGAGTCATAGTATCAAACATCTAGTAGTTACATTGTCAAAACATCTAGGAGTCATAGTATCAAACATCTTCAAGTTACATTGTCAAACACTTAAGAGTCATAGTATCAAACATCTAGTAGTTGCATTGTCAAACATCTAGGAGTCATAGTATCAAATATCTTCAAGTTACATTGTCAAACACTTAAGAGTCATAGTATCAACAATCTAGTAGTTGCATTGCAAAACATCTAGGAGTTACAGTGTCAAACATCTAGGAGTTACAGTCTCAAACATCTAGGAGTTACAGTCTCAAACATCTAGGAGTTACAGTGTAAAACATCTTCGAGTTACAGTGTCAAACATCTAGGAGTTACAGTGTCAAACATCTAGGAGTCATAGTATGAGACATCGAGGAGTCATAATATCAAACATCTTGAAGTTACATTGTCCAACTTCTAGGAGTTACAGTGTCAAACATCTAGGAGTCATAGTATCAAACATCTGGGAGTTACAGTGTCAAACATCTAGGAGTCATAGTATCAAATATCTTCAAGTTACATTGTCAGACACTTAAGAGTCATAGTATCAAACATCTAGTAGTTGCATTGCGAAACATCTAGGAGTTACAGTGTCAAACATCTAGGAGTTACAGTCTCAAACATGTAGGAGTTACAGTGTAAAACATCTTCGAGTTACAGTGTCAAACATCTATGAGTTACAGTGTCAAACATCTAGGAGTCATAGTATCAAACATCTAGGAGTCATAATATCAAACATCTTGAAGTTACATTGTCCAACTTCTAGGAGTTACAGTGTAAAACATCTAGGAGTCATAGTATCAAACATCTAGGAGTTACAGTGTCAAAGATCTAGGAGTTACAGTGTCAAACATCAAGGAGTTACAGTGTCAAACATCTAGGAGTCATAGTATCAAACATCTTGGAGTTACAGTGTCAAACATCTGGGAGTTACAGTGTCAAACATCTAGGAGTCACAATATCAAACATCTGGGAGTTACAGTGTCAAACATCTAGGAGTCATAGTATCAAACATTCAGGTATGTCATATATTGTAAGATTTACAGAAAGAGTTATTGTTTGTAAGTTACTCATTAAATTTCAACGTGACATCCAGTAATTGTACAGTGAAATAGCGTAGTGTTGTTACGTAATCGGATACATTTCAACTGATGACAACTGACCTCAAATACCATACGGTTGCTTTCTATCTGAGTAGTATCAAAGTTGGTACTTGCAGATTCGTTTCCAATATCGTTACCTATGTTTTTACGTTGGAGAACATCTTCCTCCAAATATGTCAAATGTTCCATGTCTAAATAACATCCCACTGCGCTGGCGATATCGCTGCAGTGACAGTAGATATGTTTATAGTGCATCTGCCGCAACCTGTAATTAATGGTGCATGTTGATGCACAAAGTAAACATCAAATGGTTGTTTACCCTCAAAGCATATATCGCAACCTGCACTGACAATATCCAACATGCAGCTGGTGGACTAAGATAAAGCATGGCACTGCCAAGGTTACTGTGATGTCTGGACTTACGTCTGTTGAATATCGTCGTATAAATAAGAACCATCCACGAAACGGCGTAACTCCACACGCACGATGTAGCTGATATACCGTTCAAAAGAAGTTAAATAACACTAAAGTACTGAAGTTAGACAGATCAAGTAATATGAAAGAATCGGATGTTTTCTAAATATATTAAGCTGTCTGTATGAATAATATCGTGGAGTAATAAGAACAAACTCGCATAACAGCACGGTACTATGCTCGTGAACCAACAATGACGCACGTACGGCCAGTGTTTGACCTTAGAAAGGTCGCAGACGAAGTGTAAATATATTTTGAAAACAGTTTTTGAAACTTTTCACAATCTTTTTCTTCATTAAAACATGTTGAAACTAAAACTACCATGATTTTTTGAAGACATGGAACTTTATAAAGTTGTGATAACATATAGTCAGCTAATCTTAAATGGCACTTGTTGATGCCCCGTCAAGTGTAAATATGATTTGATATTGGTATTGCAACTTTTTCACAAACCATTCCACTTACTTCATTAAAATATGTTGAAACTAAAATAACTATGATAATTAAAACACATGAAAATATATAGAATTGTTATTTCATATAGGCGGTTATTCCTAAATGGTACTTGTTGATGCCCGCGAAGATACGTTAGAACGGTTCTTCGAGAATCATGCTTTGAAGGGCGACATATATCGCCGTCATATAACTCGTATATTGTTGAGTGCAATAGACCTGATGAAAGATACAATTTAGCGAGAGCATGTACATCACCTGCATTTTATCCTTAGATCGCCAGATATCTAACGAGTCTGTCTGGATCAGCCCCTGTTTAAACATTCCACCATTAACACAAGCCATGTTTTCTGTTTATGTTTTCTAGCTGCACCTACATTGTCGGCGTTTTACTGTTGATCCAATGCTACAGATGATGCTCCTCTGTAAACACGCACACGAATCATTCTTCACCCTGGTCAACGTTAATTAATTCGTAAAAGATAAGTGTTATAAGGTGCTGGTTCTACCAAACATTCCACCAATAAGCCAAAGGGTACACAAGCCTATCAGTTTCATTCATGATACAAACATGTAATTTGGTAAGTACTTCTCCGACCAGAGACGCTGTATTGCATGATGCAGATGTTAGTGCCGAAACATTTATCCGTTCCTGCAAACATTTACCACAAAGGTTACAAAAGCTGAGGATGTAACTGCACAAACATATGCATACACTTTTTACGAATCGAAGACACATTTGATACTCAGAACTGTGTTAGTTTTACAAAAGTATTTCAAGTCTCGTGTATTAAAGGTTACCAATTTCTCATGCCTGATCGTCTGAGATCTATTGCTGTCTGTAGGCCATGGAGATAGTGTTTGCCGCAATGCTGTAAAGTTACTTTAGACCCTGGATCATCCACAGAAGTAGAATCGTCCAAGGACGGGCGTAGAGAACAGCTAGTGACCTCAGCTGCCCCTTCTCTTGCGATAACAATTAAAGCAAGCCTTTGCCAAGGCCTTGAGTCTCTTTGCCAAAGACACAAGCAATCTTGTGTGTTTCAAAAGGTAGTTCACAAGAATTTGTTTCAATTGTCTTCAGGAAAGTATCATTTCCACGATATTACATAAGCTCTTCGCAGGGAGCGACAGGTGTGTTTCGGAATTGGCTTTCTGCCCAGACGACTTGCGACAGGGGTTGTAAGGGAGACCAGTGTCAGTTCCGACATCGTCGGACGTGATTGGTCTGCCAGTTGCAAGTCAATCTTGAATCTCTGCCAATGCCAGCTGGGTCCGATGCAGGATAATGTCAGCTGCAGTAGGTTATTGGAATATTATAAACTAGAGGCGGACCTTACCCCCGGGAGCTGGATCTTAAACCATCCTTTCTAGCTCCGCTACGTACTTAAACATCCGCTTTTGCGTAGTAGATTATTCACAAAGAAACTGTTCTGCTTTGCAACAAGGAGGTGTTTTCGTCCTTTCAAGGTGGATTATCAGTTTTGAACTTCATTAAGGTAATTACAACACATCAGCTTATATTTTAATCTCATAAAACCATATTTTATGATTTGATTATGTTCTAAAATGTTGATTGAAACAGTTGTAATTAAATGCTATTTCTGTAAGGGCTTTCCAGCTTTAGGAACTGATTTTTCTAATAATCTTATTAAGAAATTGAAAACATTATTTATTGAAATAATCCGATTTAAAATATTTCATAGTTATTATCATTTGTATTTTACATTATATCCAGATTGTGTTCATAGCAAAATGAGAGAACAATACGTTTGTGTGGATTGGATTATTTCATAACATTTGACTTTAAATCTCGCAATCAGCAATATATTCTTAACGTTTGGTAAGAAAATTAAATATGAAACTTGCAGTGAAATATATATGAATAATGTTAATAGTCATGCAAATCATTGCGTTACAAATACAAATGCATAGATTTATTTAGTTTGAGTCATTGGAGCAAACCTCCTAACAAGTCGACGAAGACCAAGTGTACAGTCAGCGACTTGACGTTTGCTGGAGAAACTACCAGCACAGAACCCCGATTCCGTTGATGCTGTTTGAATACTGCTAAAGGCAGCGGTGTAAAACCATACCCATTCGCTTACTCATAAACACACTGGTTTCATATGTGATAACAATGGCAGGTTTAGAAAAATACCTTCGCCCCTTGCTCTGATTCTTTCAGCAGACGCAGATGGCCATTGACCTTAACAGCGCCACCTGCCTCCGTCTCTGACGTCAATGTAGTCGTCACTAGTCAGAAACATCCTCTGATCTGGAGTTTGATGATATTTACTGACAATGCCTAGGGGGCCCTTTATTTCATTTAACAGAGACCTCGAAGTATATGACATTAAGCAGTGGAGATTAATTATTCTCATGATTATATACATCAGATTTAGTGTTTATGGTAATCAGTCATGAAACATTTCACCTTTGGTTTTATTCCTATATGTTTTTTCTTGCGGTGATGGTCAGTTCAAATTATCATATTCACCCCATAATGTCTGCTCTGTGAGATCATTCCCATTCTTTGGGGCATCGTCGAATTGGTCTACAAGTTCTACAACACGCGTCACAATGTGATTTCTTCATATGTAAGCGTCTACTCTCCAAGCCAGACAGAGGCTCTATGTGCAGTGCTATGTCCATTAAGCATTCCTTCAACCACTTGGCAATCCTTTGGATACTAGATCAGCGCCTCTTTGGATACAGGATCAGCACTGTGGTCGTATATTTTCGACACGGGGCAAGTTCTTCTCAGTTGGCAAGTGCGGATACTGAGAATGATTCACCAGATAGAGCTGTTCAAGGCTTTGAAAAACTAATTTGCAGATACTTAGAGTATTTATAGACTGAGTCAGATGCGACTAATTAACACACACGAAGGAGATGCTACACAGCTCCTTGAGTCCTAGACTAGTTCTCAGTCACTGAAAATACTAGTACTTAATTATTTATCGAAATAAAACATCTTTGAAATAATAAAGGTGGGAGTTTCTGAACATGTCGAAAATCTAGACATGCTTCATTTAGGTCAATAGCGTTACCGTAGGAGCTGGACGTAAGTGAAAGTAATGTTTCAAGGACTGTGAGACAAAATGTTGAGAAGCCGGTTCCTGTTTTACCGGACAACCAATGTACACTATATTACAAAATGATGGGCTAGTTTAAAGGGTAAAACAGAGATCGGGTTCGAATCCCAAAGCGAGAATAACGTTGGAGGTCCTCCCATCGTTGCTGCCTTGTATGTAGCTAGGCTAATGGTGAAAGGAGTTCAAAACTTGTAGTCATCCTCATGTTTGGCGACATTCTCAGCCTTACCTACACACGACATCGTGGAAAGTACATATTATTTAACTAACTCTCTGCACTGTTATGAAGACACTTTGGACTTTGCCACTGCAGATATTTGCCACAGAGAAATATCAGCGATAAAAACTGTTGACGTTACACTACATCCCTTGGCGTGAAACATAAGACAGTTTAAATTTAGCTGTTTACTCAGTATGCCAAAACTGTTGTTCCATTCGTCGACTAGTGAGGCCCACAGCAGTTGCAGCAGGATCACCAGCATGAAGAGAGTGGGTATATTTATACCTGGTGATTAACTAGACGCGGCATCAGGGGGGAACACCGGGTTGCATCGACATTTGGTTCTTTGCAAGCGGACTGTCTAGATATGGTTAACAGTGCCCGTGCTCCATGGCTGTACTAAATGCTGAGCTATGGATGTGTAGTAATTTTATCCTTTAAAGAGGCACCTCCAGATAAACGGACAGTACACTTAATGACGCCAGTCTGTTAGAGACAATATGATAATTTAATTATATATTTTAGACTTTATCCTTTAAACTATTTATTATCAGCTTCGAATATGTGCATATCTACTAGGTGAACAGCTGCGCCCGATATCTCTCGACTTGACAGACATCTTGTCTCTGAAATGAACAGACGGTTATACATAAATAACAATCATAAAATGTAATGAATAAATATAAGGAGCCCAGAGACTTTCTTCATTTTCAGAAATGTGGTTATCTAGACTTGCCACATATTCTAGACTTGCATGGGCGTTGTTGGATATATTTGTTAAGACAAGCACTTTCTTAACCGGAACTTCGAGACTGTACTCGTCATGTTATGATATTATTCAGTGCAACAGTGGACGAGACATTGTCCCGTACCCTTGTTCATCCGTGTCCGTGATATATGTACAAGACGACATATCTGCGCCCAGATCGAATCAAAACATCCAATAGGGCAGATCATGTCATATTTGCTATCAAGTATATTTTCAGTAATTATTCAGGGCTGGAACTATCAGCAGCAACTACATGGACAGGGATGTTGGTAGACTAAGGCTTAGTCTCTGAATATATATAAGTTTGATAGTAACAAACAAGCCTATTTATATTGAAAAGGAGCCCTAGGGAGACCAGAGATTCCTGAACCTGAGGAAATCTAGACTTGCTTTATTTAGGGCTTTAGCAGCGCAGAGAGGGCTTGGCAGTAGGGAAATTAATGTGGTTCAGGGACTGTGAGACAGACTGGGATGTTGGATATGTAGCGCGGTGGGCTAAAGCGCCAGGCTAGTGATGCAGCGAGCATGAGGTGTCGGGATCGAGCCCACCTGTGACCGGGTGTAAAAAACCTTGGAGTCAACTTTCTGTGCAGACTCTTTCAGTGTTGTCACAACCCCTAGTGTACAGTTGCACTTAAAAGAACCCACGAATCCGTTGGTATATGACTAGATGGTTGCCACATGAATACGTGGAAACACCTAGTTGCGGGTACAGCAACGTGCAGTAAACTTTGACAAAGTACTTTGACTATGTGTCCCAGTCCACCCAGCTGTGAATGGGTACCTCGTTAGGATGAGAAAGCCTAGTGGCTGCAAGAGTTGTATACGCCCAGGGAGTTGAGATTGATAATACGATGTGCCATTGAGATTGACATCCAATGATCGAGGGAAATAGTATTAGCGCCTTGTGCATGAACTAGTTGCCTGGATATGTGCGCTATATAAATATCCTATAATGTTGATGGTCATTGTTGACAATGGCGTGAAACTTTCCTCAAAATATCAATCACTGATTTGGTTAAGAATCGATTGTTTTTAGGATGCAGGCATATTGCATCGATACTGTTGTTTCAATGCTGAACAACAAACAAAACCATATTATCTAACGAAGACACAAATTAAGTTACGTTAAAGCTTACAATGTAATTGATACTTATAGAATCTCACCAGAGTGTCTTTTGAAATCAAATACATCACCACGAGTTGATAACGTTACAAATATCCGAGGCTTGCCGAGGATATTATTACTTTTATCAACGGGTGTTGATATATTTGATATCAGAATTCTATTTATCATCAAAAATCACTCTTCTTTAGTTTTCAAAAAAAAATCTCTGAACACGGTACTGCCTTTAGACTTGCAGTGCAGCAATGTCATAGCATTGTGACGTCATCAAGTTCATGACGTCATAGCATTGTCAGGGCATTGTACAATATCTACTGACAAAACTATATCTCCTAGGAGATATCGTTTGATCTCACACAAGCAATATCTCCTGTGGGACACAGTTGTGGATGCTAAAAACCTATATTACCTGAAGAAAGCACCAAAATTAACACAGAATCTGTAAGATTAATTGATACTTCATACAGTTGAAGACCCCTTAATAACAAAATAGGTTAATCAGTATAACGTTCAGGAAAGTAACGCTTCCGGGAACATCGTCAACATTTAACAATATAGGTTAAGGAGTATTCCTTTGCATATTCTTGGTAGACGCTGCTTACTGAATAACGAAGTCCGGGTTAACGAGGTTTGAATGTAGACAGTACTCTTGCTGTTATTCCACACAAAAACACGGCCTTGGCCCATTTCCTTGGAACTTGCTAAAGTATATTCTTTACTTCCTACAAGTTCCGCTTTGCATTTTTTGTCCGTGGTTTACTGATATGTCTTTGGCCTGTCCATGTTCGCGTTCTTCCTTGTGGTGCTGCCTGGAAGTCTGAGAGGATAATAATAGCGCCTTGTTATTGTGTACACGAGGTGCTTCTGCAATGCTTTATATGTACATTGTTTGTTGCTGCCTCGTAGAATGGTACACGTTATCCTTGAAGCTAGGAGTTCTGGATGGGCACAAATGTCCTAAGCCATTAAATCAGTCGCTTTGCCTAAATACAGAGTCGCAGTCGGTTCCATATATGAGTCTCCCAGTCATATATGTTTGTCATAGAGACCCTGAAACATATATATCCAATAGAGCACATGTATTAGCATAATATTTGGCAATGAAAAAGAGTTCCTTTATATCTTTTAGATAATTTGTTTAGATGATAGAAGAACTGTTTATTCTGTAAAATGATTTCTTCTCAGATATTAGATGTTAGTCAAATGGTTCATCGTCTCACGCAACTGGGAATGTTATATACAATTTCACCGATGTTGAAGAAAGATATTAACAGATCTTTTTGTCATAATTAATAACTCGATTAGAACTGACTTTCAATTCGTGTTATGACCAATCTATCTTGACCGTATCACACTCTAAGAGTATTGCAATACTGTGATATATCTATAGATACTCTTCATACGAAACTGTAGAAATACCTTTTAGGTCTTAGGACATATCCAATAAGATATGTCTATGCTGTTCGCTTGAATCACACCATGGTTTAATACAGAGTAGTAACACATTACGTGTATTGGAAGATAAGCATCACTGAAATAGCTCTGCAATAAAGATATTATCTCGCTCTAACGGGGAGGTATTTTACAAGTCTACGTCAGACGTCCTCTGTGGTACGGGCTAGCTTTATCTACCTATCCGTTTCCATGGCAACCTTACAAGCGCGCGTTCGTGGAGCTCTTCTTCTATTTATCACTGTATTGAGATGAGCGCAGCTAAATTAGGCCCTTCCTGTATGGGTGCTGTGTTTCTGGGAGGAATGCGGCGTGTGTCAGGGGTATCGGGTTTCACCCCTCTCCTACTTCACAAGTGGATCTTCCCACATTCTGACGAATTCCGGAATGACGGTTCCGGATTGAAAACATCAAACCGGTTTAAGAAGTTCCGCGATAACTTGGTACATTCGTCACCACTCGCCCATTTCCGTACCCTCCGTGAAGACTTGTCCCGGAATAACACGAGTTGGTCACGAATGAACTTGGTAGTGCAAGTTTATTTTGGCGGAAGGAATGCATTCGAAGAAATGATTATACTGGCATTAATATTCTTTTGATTACCCCATCATTCCAGAGTAGACATATGTCTTACATGCATGTCTGTGAGGAAAGTATACGTGATGTCAAATCACATTTTGTATACACTTGTAGGCCAGGCCATACAACAAAATGTGTTAAAATATGCTACACACACATTTAACTGATCTTTTTGTCATTGAATGGGGTTCCCTGTCAACGATACATAAATTGCTGTAAGGTTAAACATTGTAATGTAGGCCATGTTACTAGTGAAGTTTATGTGAAACCTCAGGTGAAATATCTGAAGTTCTCAAAGAATGGCTTTTTAGAGATTTCTTGTGCCTTTTAGCAAAGAGTTCTTGAGAATATGGGAAGCGTTTTATTTTTAGCGGAGATTTCCTGTGGCTTTAGAAAGGCTTTCGTCTCTTTGTATTTCCTTACCAAGCCTTACATAACAACATGCTCTCGTACACACCCACGCGC
>VKKT01008122.1:0-13075 GCA_008038995.1 Haliotis laevigata | reverse complement strand
TATAGAATACTGTCAGTCAGGACCACACCACAAGTACTTACTGTGCAGGAACCAATGTTCTCTTCCAGCAGCAAAAGCATCTATAGAATACTGTCAGTCAGGACCACACCACAAGTACTTACTGTGCAKGAACCAATGYTCTCMTCCAGCAGCAAAAGAATCTATAGAATACTGTCACCAGCAAAGATACCAGACCTTTGTTTGGTTTGTTGTTTAAAACTGCACTCTGGAATATTTCAGCTATGTGGCTGCGGGCCTCGACCGATTGGCCCATGTTCAGAATAAGGTGGCTACGTGAAACATGATGCCCTAAAAAAATGTGTGTGATAGGGTTTTCGTAACATCGACCGTCACGTTGTCAGAACCTGCGACGTATCCATTCCTTGTAGACTGATTGCAGTGCTTTTGCAGGAGCGTAGTAAAGGAATGAGCCAAGTGGGCCTGAATGTTATCTGTTTTTTTCATTCGTCACCAGTCGTCCCTTTCGTAACCTCCGAGAAGATCCTTATTCGGTTGTCTCGGAATAGCCCTAGTGGGTCACGAATGCTTTTACCCCCTAAAAAATATCAACTACTACGCCACCTAAATAAAACTTTCTGTTTTCAGAATCAACTGCAGAGGAGTACGCTCTTGGCAGTGCCGTCTCTAGCGCTACATCTTATTCTGACGCTTCCCTGTTCGACACCTACGACACTGCCAACAAGTCACGAGGGCGGGACCAGGCACTTCTGCAAAACGCCACAGCAGCCATCGTGAGTTACCTCCCTTTATCCGCCATTCTCCTACACTGTCAATTTTCAACATTTTGAAAAAAATATTTCATTATGTTGCCTTTAGGTTAAGAATATTTGAACCGGGTTTGAAGAAAACAAAGCGTGTTGTCCTTTCTTTATAGCGAGATATTATTGAACAGTTTCTGGGTGTCAAGCGAGCTAGAAAATATTATCCTCGTGTTACGAGTTTTCGGACAATAAATAACATTCGTTGTTTTCTCGATTATCCCATATACATATCACTAACTTAAATAAGAAAACTTTATCCTAAACACAAGCCATCATCAAAACTTGACGACGTCTGTGTGACGCATCACTCCTCATTGCAGCCCGAAGGCGCACTGACGTTCGATAATGTATGACGTCCGAGAACGTATGATCCAATGAAAAGATGGTTCGCGGTTAATGTAAAAGAACACTTATATTTCTGTAACATAGTACGGAATATGATTCGAAAGGTTATGAAACAGCGACGAACATGAACAATTACGAATAAAACCGACAATGTCTTGCATGCCCGTTGAAATTATTGACATTATTTATATTTTAATTTCATATTCCAAAGGGAGTCATGAAGCTTGTCACTACAACAATATCATCCATGTTAATTTCGTTTTTAGAACCTTGTGGCATAAGAAATTATTTTGAATCCCGATTAAGTGTCTAAAGTTAATAATTTGTAAATATAATGCACCATGATTTTTGTATAGGATTGTGCCCATTTGACGGTGAATCTTCACTTGCATTTGTGAAACTTTATTCCTGAAAATTAACTATCGTGTTTATCCTTCAATCATCAATGACATCAATCTGGAGAATAGAGGAATCAGGTAATTTCCGAGAAGGCGAAGTGAAGTTATGTTTTGATAGTGAATCAGTAACACGGAGAATGATTGTTCATTTTAATCACATAGTATCAGAACACGTGTGTGTGTGTGTGCGCGTGTGATCCCACGAATCCCTAAATAATTATCATCATAACATTCCATTTCAGATATATACTTTTTATTCCATATTCTTGTAAATATGTTTGCATATTATTAAACATGCAACAGTATACATAAGAGGTATATATCGTTTTAACGTTTCTTATTTAAGGTTCATGTTGTGACATATAGAAGTTAACACGTTGTAATATATTGTAGTTAGTTGTATAGTCTATGGATATTACGGTGTTGTCTGTAGATATTTTGAATGATCTGAAACGAAATTTATAAGTGCACAGTCCCTATTCCTTCTGCACATATACTGGAAATCCATCATATTCTGGTTTGTCCATATAATTTATGCATGGTCTTTGTGTTTCGATAGTACAATCAAGATGAATAGCGATGACTATTAGAATTGGAGTATTTGCAGAAACAGGTTTAAAAAGTAAAAAATTTAAATCAGTAAAACCTTTTGACTGTTTGAGTGTTTGCCGAAAGAAATTCCATTAGGCTAAGAGGCAAACAGCGGTGCAAATTATATACACATGGAAACGAATAAGGGAACACATGAAAGTACAACTGTTCCTTTATTCATTTCCAAGTTTCTTCACAAGGTATGTATTGCACTGTGGGTGAAATTCTTGAAATAAATTAAGGAACACTTGTACTTTCATGTGTTCCCTTATTCGTTTCCAAGAGTATATAAATGGATCATTCAAAGTCAGTGATTAGTATTCGCTAAAATGATAAGCATGTCTTGTCGACCCACACCTGCGTTTCTGCAAATGAAACCTGAAAGGTCTGAAATATTGAATAAAACGTCTATCTGTCTGTTTCTGCAAATTCTCCAGACTTATTCCGGATGACATTCCTCATCTTTAACATCGTCAACAGTCAATAGGCACTGGCGAACACGCATTCACATACACGTCATTTGTACCGTCATGTGTTACAAGATCATGCCATTCTGGGCCCAGGTAACTGTTCCATACATGTAGCCATATCCCGTCCTATAGCCTTTTGGTTGCATATCCGATAACCTCATTAGATCCTACAACCTACAACCCAGTGCTTCTCATGTTTTGTTTTTAGAGATAGTAATTTTTCTTTGATTTGCCCTTAGACCCTCTAGCTTCATCAACAAGACCATACGTTCCATTGATTTAGACCAGAGCAAATATCTAAGGTGTCCCTTCACTATTCATGCAGCCCCCGTCGACATACTCGCCGCTGATGGCCTCGCCTAGCCGGACAGCCAGCGCCCTTCCCGGGAGGCGTTTTCTGTCACAACCGTTCACTCGTTCCTTCTCCCCCGACATTGTTGACACGCCGGTGTCATCGAGTAAGACAAGTTACTCTCTCCCCACCTCACACCTTCAAGCCAGCGCACCTCCTCGACCAAATGTAACTCCCACCGTCAGTAAATACAGTAGGAACACTAGGTTAGGCCAAACCGCCAATAGGATAGCGTCTCTCAAAAGCACTTACGATAGTGGTTCTTCAGATGTGTTACCAGAGAGTTCAACCACTCGGCTTCTAGGAGGGTACATTCCTCGCACTCTGTACCGCTCTGGATCTCCCCTTCGTAGTGGCACGGCCTCTCCCCTTTATGAATCGCCGTATCTTGGCTCGAAGAGGCCTACCTACAAATTAGTATATGACAGCGGATCTACTACACCCACATATAGACCATCGGAATATACAGAGACCACAAAGCTGCTCGGGGGGTATGTGCCACCCAGGCTTGCCTACAGGGATGTAAGCGTGTCACCATATGTTAGTGGCACCGCTTCCCCTGTGTACCCGTCCTACAGGTCCAGAACTGGAACCAGGTTGCTAAGTGGGTACATCCCCTCCAGACGTCTGGCACTGTCGCCGTCAGTGTCCCCCTATGCTAGCGGCACCCAGACGCCGGTCACATACACGGCCGGCGCCCCTCTGACTACATATGACAATTATTATGTGAATGAACCTGTTGTATACCCAGAAGCGACCATCGCGAAACGTCGGCCAAAGGTCTTGGGGACCAAGATACGAGTTGGCAACTACATGGACAGACTTAGAAGAAAGCGGGCAGGACAAAAGGGATCATCAAAATACTGGCCTTACTATAACGTAGACGACATCACGTCAGAGGCAGGTGATGTCCTCAGCGAGACGGACTCAATACCAGAATACTATGCTATAGGCAGTGCAAGCCACTGGGACGACGAGGGAGCTGTTGGGGGAATGTACACAAGCTACGGGGATAATGGGGACAGGTATCAGGATAGTTACATGGACGAACCTGATGATTACGTACCCTTCAGACCGAGAAGGCGGCTTGAGTCGCCCGGTGTTCTAGAACTCGCCCCCTATGATGACACTCCCCCAGCACCGGAGCTCCCACTAGTGTCCAAAATCCCATATGTTCCCAAAATCAGCTCAGATTATGGTTCAAAGGCAAGTGACTTGTACTTAAATTCCATTGTGTCGTCATCCGCTTCTCGTGCAAGGACTGCTTTCAAAAACAATGGCTTTGGCAACTATGACAATGCGAGCTTAGTGCTAAGCGTGGAAGGAGATGTGGTCTCCCCAAATACTGGTGGCAGATATGGATTTAAATATTACCACCCTCCAGTTCCACTTGTAGGCTCAGGACTGGGATCAAGCGTACTTGGCCTACCCTCGCCAAGTTCCTCAACAGGGGACAGTTTCCTTGGGACCTATTTGAACAAGCTGCGCGATATTCGTGCAGATTTCCGCGGTAGACTTGAAAGTAGTGTTTCACCAAGAAGAACGGTACCATCTGCATACAGAGAGATCGGAACTTACACTCCTAGCAAGCCGACAGATACCTTCCTCCCATACACATCCTTCAGAAAACGCCTTCAGGGGGGCGCAACGCAACGTGTTGACGTCATTGAGCTTCCTGTCAGCGAGCGTGTGTTGCCCTCGGAGACGCTGTCTCTCACTCTCCCTGAAACGGCTTCTGCGCATGACAAGGACAAACGTGACAGTTATAAGCTTACTGTTCTTGATAAGATCAAAATCAAGGTAATGTGTTCTGCCCGTAGTCTAGCCAAGCCTATGGACATGCTCTGTCTCCCCTTCTGCTCCTAGTGAATGGCTGGCTGATGCTTCACCCAATGTAGTGGCTACTCCAGTTCTTTCTATCACTTGCTAGCTCCTGTGTATGACTGGCTGCTCAGTGGATGCTAACGGTTTTAACCTCCTAGATAGAGGAGAGCTGCGCGCATTATATCTCCCCTCAGACAGGTGTGTTGCTAACTAGGATTAAACCAACTAACTAGGCTTATATTCTTTCCTTCCTACTCACAAGCACTTACATCAGTAGAAAGGCTGGTCTGGCACTAAATGACGGTGGGTTGCCTGAATGCTAACTAGATATCACTTAAGAACATGAAGGAACACCAATCTTGATGAACATCAGTTTCATCAGAAAACAAAATCTGAAAAAACCAGGTCCAAAGTCCCAAGCTTCACTAGGTTTGTAGATTGTGTAGACCATCTTTAATTTGCAGCTCTTGTGTTTTTCCACTCCTTCCATGATTTTTGTGCCCTCCCTTCCTCGCAGGTATCCAGTGAGGCATACGCTACACCCAAGACTTCTGTCGCAGCGAGAAGGGTTGCACGAAAAGCCAACCAACAAACTGTGAAACCACAAGCCAAACCTATCCCAATCCGGACTGAGGTAGCTAGCTATCCTTACGCCTACTATCCCGACTACTATTCGCCTAGATCTAGAGTCGTTCTTGTTCAAGGGCCAGGGAATGGGTATTACGTAATACCCGTAGGCCCCCGAGTGCGTGCCCCACAGTACGTTGCTGACAGTGTGCCACGCTCTGTGATTGTCCCTAAAGAGAACAAGGGACAACCTGTAGTTGTACAGGAGCGTCAAGTGGTTCGCTCCGCTTACACATATATTTCAACAGCAAAACGCGCGAACGTTCTTCCTCGCTATCGACCCCGCTCTCTGCGGTCTGCATATGCCACTTTTAGAAATCCAAGAAGAGCAAAGGTGACGTGTAGTTCCTGTTTGGCTGTTCCTTAGTTCAGTTGGTTCGCTGTTGGGTTATCTTTGGCAAGCATATTTGAGTTCATGCTATCATTGGTTCCCGTAGTTTCCTCGGAACGTCAAAACCCTATTCAAAATTTGTCCACAAGAAAACCCTTGCTCTTTTTACACGGCTTCCCGTAGCGACATAACCGCTTCCGCTTTTTGTCACTGTAATGGTTCAGCATCAGCCCAATAACAAATATTCGCATTTGTTGCCATTACTTACAACATGTTGAAGCTTCATCTTGCATTCTTCAAGGGTTAAACTATTGAAAAGCCAGTGGCATATGTTGCTCTTTCTCTACTAATGCCACGTGGCATGCGACGATTGGCTAAACTGTTACTGTCCTTCATGTTCTTAATATTACAGCCAGACTTGGATTCGTTCATGCTAATGCTTGATCCTTTTTACAGTTACATTGTTTTCAGCGTAGTAAACGATTTACCCAGCATGCCACTTTCAAGATGGCCGCCGTTGGTACTTACAGCATTGTTGGCATGTGGAGCGGACATAGGAAGAACGCATGGACACTTCTTTTTTTAAAGTTACAAGTCAGGTGACCCATGAAGAGTGGCAATCTGACTTCTCTGACGGACCAGTCGTTGATGTTAAAACTCACATTTAATTCTAATCCTGGTGTTAAACAGTACTACTAAACATCTACTGATCAAATTTCTTCACACTGTGTCGACGAGAGAAGTCTGCATGCTTCCCAAAGGCACCTTCTTGTAGCATGACATTTCGAGTGACAAGCGTTACTCGTCTTGTATAACACCATTAGCTTGGGTATGCCTCACCCGCCTTATCACTAACATACATCAGCCAGCCTTTGTCAGAATGCTTCTGTATGGTTTATGTTCATTGCATTTGTTTTAGTATCTTGGTATATGTATACGTTTATATAATAATTGTAGTTATATTTAAAGTGTATATTAGCATAAAGAAGAAATAAAAATTTCATTACAATGATTTTATGATTTAAAGTATTTATGGCTCTTATATTTAATTTTGTTTTATTATGTTGTTAACTAAAACGTTTTTAAGGATTTTATAAAGAAAAATATACCATTAAACAAATTGTGCACACCTTAATTTTTCTTCACCGGGTGAGGCATTTCCTTGTAGACTGTGGGTCACGGTAATACGAAGAAAACTTGTCCATCGGCAGTCACCATGTCTCAGTACATTGACAAGTGTATATATACCATCTTTAGTTGTGGAATAACAAAAAGAGTGTCAAATATGGAATTACTGGTGTTTTTCCCAAATTATGAAAACCAATTAATGAATATTAATGTGATAATGAGTCCAGTCGCCCTTTCTGCAGTTACCTCCATGTCAACTCATTAAAAAGTAAAGGTAAAAATTCAGAGCATAGTGAAACTGATATGCATAAAAAATCCAATTCTGCCTTTGAGGTCCCTTAGTTGCTTTTTGGGCTATTAAGACTGTCTGTCCAATAAAACACAATCTACCCGTATATTTTGATAATCATTCCACATGTTACCCAACGTTTAATAGGGATAGTGGACTACTGTACCAAACTGTACATGTTCCATGTATGCTATTCAACGTTTGATAAGGATCGTGTACTAATGACTATGTATATGTAAAGAGTATCTGCCTATCACAAGCTGAGTAGTATACATGTGATCATGTCTGTGACTTCGCCCTGGTATCAAGTTTTCAATTCATCTGTGGCCCACGTTATCCTGCCCTCGAATTTCATTCGTTTGCTTTTCATACAGGCCGCAATTGTTGCAAGCAAAGTTGAAGTTGAACCCAGGAGGAAACGGCCACGTTCTAAGTTCGCCGCAGAAAAATTGCGAACTTCTCGTGCAAGAGGCGAGGTAAAAACCCGTCCGTTTGTAAGTGTGACCTTGGACGCCGGCGACCTTGGAGCCGAAAGGTCACGTGGTGCATGGTCTTTGACACGATTGGTTGAAGGAACTGCCAGTAGATCATAGACGTTTCTATTCTTATTTAATACGAATATTGAAATTAGTAAATAAGAATAGAAATGGCGTGTATTTGTGTTACCGTTACGTTAATTGTTTTAATATGCGACGCAATATGTTAGTGAAATATCCCCATTTAATTATGTAAGATACGATTTGTACTTTATGCGAAAACCCTTCAGTCCAAACGTGCATGTTCCTAATGTGTCTGTTTGTTCAGTTGGCTTATTCACTTCTTGGTGTGACACTGCACAGCACAAACATGAAAAACAAAGATTTCTTAAAGAGATCCTCTCGAAGGTGAAAGCCATAAACTTGAACTGAAAACAAATCATGTCCTTTGATCGAACAGGTTTCACATTTATATATCCTTTTCAATAAGGAATGAGAAACAATTCAGTTTTGAGGAAATATGGAAAGAACTTAAGCTTTTATGGATAAAAATGATATATGCCCAATAGTATGTCCAAGAGTAGTATAGTTAGGCTGCTTTCTTTAATTATTTGGTTTACGGATCCGCCCGCCTCCATTCCACCCTCGGAGAATTTCTTCTTTTACACTCGGGCTGTTACCTAATTTATGTAATAGGGAAAGGAGTTCACTCAACGTTTCCTTGCTTCTTCTCTTTTGAGATAACTTTAATGGATTGTCATTTCAAAACGGTTATGGTAAATGTCTGTAAACCAAGAATTAAAGCAGGGCATTGCATTCTAGTAGTAGTGGTAGTAGTAGTAGCAGTAGTGGTATATTGACGCGTGTGTTTTAGCGGAATCCTTAATTTACGAATATCTTGATTTCAACAGTTACCTCAATTAGAACTGGGGGAGAGTTCAAACAAAGTGGATCCTTCTTTAGATCTCCCCCAATTGAGACGATCATTATTACTGCAGGTATGTTTAAACAAATATAAGGCATGTCCCATGTACCACTTCCATAGATACCGATCAGCACGTGACACGATCACCTGGTGAATAGAACTCCTAGTCATCCGCATCTTCCTTCAAGCAACAATTAATGACCTTCAACGTAGATCACCGAACACCCAGTGTGACAATAACAAACTTTGTATGGAGCCTTCTACTGATAAGACCCCATTCTGTAACACCTCTTCTCTCTTCTTTCTGTCTCACGAATCATATCTTCAAGAACAAGCTCAAAACAAGCACTGAACAAGCCAAATATTAAAGGACCAATAAAACAATGTTGGCTTTATTCTTATCACTGTTGGGTTTTCATGAGAATAGTTTGAAATAACAGCGACAATACCCTTTCCGTAATTATCAGAAATCTCTGCTAAACCCAGGGTCCATTTTCAGTTCTATGTGAAACTGCATGACTTTAAGAAAAGGCTTTTGATAATGAATGAATTCAGAAAATATGTCTGGGTTTTTTTCTTCTATACGTAATCATTAGTTGTCATGATGTTCATTTCATTCACATCTTCTTTCTTGTCAGTGAATATATACAATCCTACAGGCAGTTCCTTCTCAATCACTATGTCTGTATTCGTATGGTCACGTGAAGCACACCGTCATTTCGCTGAGTCAGCACATACGCACCGACTGAATTATGTTTCAGGAAAATGTGTACAGCCAGCCAACCTCTGGACTCACCGCTTCCAGACCACCCATGGTATGTCATTTTCAATGTGTCCGTCCTTTCAAGATGTCTTGAAGTATAATGTTACCATTTATCATCCAAAAAAGAACGTATATTGGTTGAGTTGAGTTAAATTGCCTTAAGCAACACCGGGCAGTATTGCAGCTATTCGTGGCTATTCTTTAAAGAGAAATGTTTAATTCTGAAACTTTAATGAGGTATCAGTCATTTTACGAGCGCTTCAGATTAAACCAATTTTGCACTCGAATTTTTACCTATCTGTACTTACATCAGACCTAAGAAATGAAGAAATAATGTTGGGGTTTATGTCGATATATATCATTACTCTTGATATTTAATGCATCTGTTCCAAATGATTATCGTGGTGCTTTAAGTATCATTGTTACACCATCATTGTAACGCTTGTCTTTCAGATAAATACATTCAATTCTACATAATCTGTAAAATATTACCTTAAATGTCATGCACAGTTCTATAACAATCAAACTACAGATCTTACTTAATAAATTACACACACTGTAACATCTGAGCGCTTCTTCATAACACAAACCTATAAGTATTTCAGTTCATTAGTTTTCTGTTAATATATACGTATGTAGGAGACTTTTGTGTCTCAGGCCGAGGTGCAACTCAAAAGTATCAGCCGAACTTGCATACTTGATTGTGGCTCAACACTTTTCAGAGATACGATGACCTGGCACAGGTGGTGAGGAAAAATAACAATATAGAGTATGACCTAGGCTTGACGTGGAAACCAGTTTGATCTTTGGCATATTTGATATATATATTAGGTACAGAGCATTTTATATTCTGTTTGAGACAAAACTCACGTTTCATTAATCTGTTCCAAACATAAACATTCTCTGAATAAATGTAAGAATTTGAAAAAAATAACATCATTTTCTACAGTTTTCATGATTTTTTATAGAATATGAAATGTTCACCCCTTACATGACATCTGTGGAAATTTTGACCCAACTGGGATGAGATTTTACCTATTTCTTCAATTTGATAGGTAAAATCTTATACTCAGTCGAGCCTCCACCGTCATGTATTGGTGTCAAATCTTGCTCCTCTTTCCCATGTTGCCAAACATAGCTGTTTGATCCTCAGTACCCGCTAGACAGCCTGAGGTGGGTATTTAAAGACCCCTTGTACTTTAACTCCAAATTGTATATATAACCAAACGTTCAACTGATTCGCACTCCCACAAGTCGCAGCATACGATTGTGATGACCCCTAGTTTCAAATAACCAAGGTTTACTCGTTGTTTCCCTGCTCAGTCACAATGGGTTGTGATCTGCCCTGCATTTGTGGACGTTTCAAGGCTAATACGGGTGATGTTGCCCCGAGTTTGGATCTTGATCAGGTTATGTCTTTTTCAGCGCACCTCGAGGGCATTGGTAGGTATTGGCGTGCGGAACAATAATAAGCACAAACTCAGCATCTTGGTTCTACGTTTACACTCAAAATGCACGGTCAACACGTGTCCTACGAGGGTTCGCTGCATGCGGACACTACAACGTCAAGTGAAGACGATTTAAGAATTTATATCTTTCCAAAGAGTCTGTATCAGCACCACAGATTGGATCTGATTATCTAGGATGTGTCTACAATCAACGTTTTCATATCTGTTTTGAATAAAGATTTAATTCAGATATATTGATGACAAGGAGCCAAGAATAAGGTTGTTTCGTTGTTCATTCAAATTTAATATTATACATATTGTTCCACAGTAGTATTTTGAGAAAGATTTAAATACAATTAGCATAAATGTTAATATTGGTCCAGCCAATGAGCAAGGAAGAGAACGGAATATATAACAGATCCGAAGAGACTTAAAAGGTAACAAGATGGCGACCTTACCACGTGACGTGGATGACGACAATGAACAATGAAACCGTGCATTTTGAGTGTGCGCCTGGCGTTGGTATTTCTGAGCAGCACTGTCCATTGGGGCAATGTCCTTTCTTGTTCTACTCATCTTGTTTATTTACTCATGTATGTCGCTTAGCAACGCTCTTTCTACAGCGCTTCTTTGTTGTTGAAAAATGCATTAAGGTGAGGTAACAAACATAAACATGTTAGAGCAAATTGAACAAATACTTTTGCACTGACGTCTTCAAGGAACCTGTACCGTACAAACTGGATAAAATTCTCTCATTTTCAGCACGTGCTGTACGTGTCTGATGAAATCGTTTCTATCACCACTTACGTGATTATAATAATATTTTACATATTCTTGTCTGAAGCTCCTCTTTGCTAATAACCATTGCAAACAACAAATTACACCCCACATATTTTTCTGAATTTTGTTTTACAAAATACAAATATTTTTGTCCCCGGAAGAAGTAAGTAACCTTTGGGATATTGATTAAGTCATGTTTTTTTCAACTTTAACGACAACCAACCATGCGTTATTATTCCGATCCTTCACTCTGCTACCATCTGGTAAAGTTCACCCTTACTGGATGGTTGTGTGAAGTGAAGTTAATGTATCAAAATTGAACAAAACTTCCCAATAATCCATCAAAATCTTCAAACACCTGCAAACCATAAAACATGAACATGTCACCCGAACACACCACTAACACGCACGTGCTAAGCGAGATACATACCCAAATATCAAGTCAGTCGTATGTATTTACCGTCTTCCTCCTCCCACCAGCCCCTCCCATCAGACAGGAGAGCTATTCGAGATGTGGAGGGATTCACCAAACCTAGGAACCTTCTGTCCTGGCAGGTGCGTCAGTTGGTATATTGTCTTCAGATGTTCATGATGTCAATCTTTGGTTCGGAGTGTGCATGGGATGGTCTCCACGCAACCCTGGGAGGATGGGGCTAGTATAGGGACAATGACATTGTCATTTCGTCACGCTTACCTGGGGCAACAATTTTATTCTCTTTAAATTTAAATTTATATTTTTTCACTAAATTGTTAAAAATTTTGGACATTGTTAGGAATCAGTTCTAATTACATAAACCATTTTCCGTAAATCCTAGGTCAAAATTTGTTCACAATGGAAAGTGTTATTCTTGTCAGTTCAAAATTTTGTAAATTAAATACGATCCCAGTAATGTTATGATTATTGATACGCCACTTGTTCAGAGCTCAATCCAATCTGAAAATACACCAAAACGTACTACCAACGTATCCAAGCTTCATTCTAACAGGTTTGTGTGGATAGTTTGAAAATATCAAATCACGCCTCTCAGTGACATCATAATAATAACAAATAAAAACATTTTACTAAGGCATTTTGGTCCTTTCTGGACAAAAATGCACACTTGTTATCGAGTGCTATCTAGTATAGTTTTGACCATTGATTTACACAGGTGTTTTATTTATGTCATCAAATCATATCTTCTGTCCGCATCAAAGCCTTACCACTTATGATTTGCTCATACACTGTAGGCTGTTTTCTTTGTACAACATGAACAACACACGTAACAAGTAACAGCTTCAGCGCTCACCTAACTTTTTATCTGCGCTCAGCATATTAACAACAGATCAGCTTCGTTATGTTCCGCTTTACTCATCCATTTATACTGTTATATTTGTTTCAGCCAATCACACTGTTAATAACACCATGCTTGGTCACATGTTATGTTATTACGTTAATGTCTTGGAAGTTATGTTTTCCAATGATATGTTGTTTCATTGAATTTTGTTTATTTGCATGCATATTGTCTATGTTCTATTGCATGACGGAAGCACTGAGTAGTAAGATCAG